>OMLP01044704.1:17686-29694 GCA_900302685.1 Spondyliosoma cantharus
ACGGTTGTTTTGTGTTGGATAGATGTTGCAGTGACTCACTCGAATGAAGTAGCTGTGTAAACTGGCTGCCAGGCTTCACTCAATTTTTTGAGTGAAGCCTTTATTCTTTTTGACACTTTCAGAGAGGTGTTGATTTAGCTCTGTTGTCATTTTTGAGGCTTTTGTAAATGGAAATTTGTATTACATGTTGAAAATATTGTTATTTCTTCCAAAATCCGATTTTTTTTTGTTATGCTGAAAAAGCCTGTTTAACTTGCTGTGCATCCATATGCGTGTTTCTGAGTGTGTGTGTGTGTCCATTAGCTTGAACGTTTGTTTGCTTCTGTGTGGGCATAGCTGTAGGTCAGAGCTACCATTAATTATTGATAGAAGAAGTGTAGCGCATGTGCTGGCAGAACGTGTTGCTAAGCAAGAGCTTTAGTGTGCCAGAGACATCTGCGAGAGAGACAGAGACAACAAGTGAGAAGCAGAAAGATAGAGACTTAGAGATTGATGGAGACGGACTCTTCTGACACCTATAGCTGAGTGTGCGTCCTTCCTGCAAACGAGTAGAGACTGAAAGACAGAAAAAGAGAGAGCGGAGAAAACAGACACCGGCATTTGCTGTTAGAGACGGGAAGAAGTCCTCCGGAGAGCATCCAACAGGGACTAGCTTAAAGATAAGAGGAAAGTTTTTTTTCATTTTTGCAAAACAATAATTTTTAAGGATGCACAGTAGAAGATAACGTCTAAAAGAAAAGACCTAGAGAGTGGGACTGGTCAGACGCATCAGTGCATCTTATCTGAAGCTGTGGGTGTTGGAAAGTGCTAAAGATGATGAGCCGCCAGGCTTATTTTTACCGCGTCCCTCCACAGGAGCTTCATCGCCGGAACCAGCTCCAGGCTGATCCGGCCAAGACTAGGGCCCTGCAGACTGTCATTGAAATGAAGGTAGGACGTACAGTGGATCAACGAGGAAATGATAATGTGTTACATGAGGAGTGTGTGTATGGCTGTTATAGTCTCAGTTATCAGCTTCATAAAGTTTAGTGTTTTTACTGTTTACAGCATCAGCTGTGGAGAACGTGTTCACAAGTTTATTTCATGTGAAGCTGCAGCATGTAGTCCAGTTTAGTTTGAGGTCAGCTTCATACCAACACAACATAAATTATTGATGAGCTTCGCTGTAATGTGAGCAGTGGTAGATTTGGCTCTGGCTTGCCTGTACATGCAGAAACAAACTTACAGCCACCAACAATCTTTGAAACAGTGTCTTGATGCTGCCTCGTGTCGGTACGGCGACCATGCCCGAGAAAAGGCAATTATTGGCCCATGCAGAGCAGAGCACTTATTCAATTTGTTTCAAATGTCACATATGGAAGCTTTCACTCTCATCTCAGGCCTTTGAAGTAGCTTGAGCTGTGAAAAATGCAGTTGACTCCACATGTGTCTCCTTGCACACCCACCCAGACACATTCAGCATTTCATTGAGCAAACGCTTGTTCCAAAAGTGGTTCCTTTACAGCAAAACCACAGTTATTTTTCACACATACTTTGTGATTTGTCTGCCTATTAACAAACTGCACATGTGCTGGGCCGGAATGCCCATGGAGTTGTAAATGCATGACAGAGGCCCAGTTAAATCTGACTGCATTAATTAGAAAAGGCAAAACAGACGTTGCCAGAAGGACTTGACATATGAAGTGGAGCGGTCTTCCTCTGGTGATGTTGTTGCTTAAGATGAGAAAAAAATCCTCTGTTAATGCTGTTGAGTATTGATGTGGATGAGTGTGTCATGTCTATCACTGTTTGTCTTTTCCTTTTTTCTAAGCGGCTTTTATTTACGTTTTGTGATTACAGAACACCAACCCTCCTTTCTGTTTTGATCCTGACGTTATCTGGCAGGTACAGTAACGAGTGCTCACCTCTCGATCCTTCTGTCAACTCAACACGGGCTACAAATATACAGAATTTTTGTTTCTCTCTGTCCAGATAATAAATTCTTCCTGAGTTGGATTGCAGCACCATCACATTCATATTTCAGAGGTTACGAGGCCCTGCTTTTCCTCCATGTATTCCCATTTGACTCAGTGTTGTTTTTGATATTCCCCTCTGTGTTTTCTTTGGGTTTGCCTTGTTTCTCTTCCTCTGGGTGATGTTTTTTCTCTCTGTGCTCTGGAGCAGAAACAGATAGCAATCGTATATTAGAGATCAAGTATAAGTTATACTACAGAGATCAATGTGAAGCAGAGGAAATGATTGAATAATGTAGTCTGTGTGTGTCGGTGTGTTATACATACCTTCCTGTTTGCTCGGTCCACGCCTGTTTGTGTGTTTAGGATGGTATACTCTGCAGTGAGCTAGGCAGGGCTGATGTCACAGGATGTAATAGAGGTCAGATGCTTATATGTTGCCTGTGGTTTGTGCTTATGGCATCATGCAATCTGTTTCCATTTATTCAATTACCTTTCCCATGTCTTCCAAGGTTTAGCATTTAACGTGTCTTAACCCATGCAGCTAAACAACCGCAGGACCTGTCCATGACAGTCCCTTCCATTCCCTCATAGATACAGACAAAGGAAAAGCTCTTGGCTGCATACAACTGTTGAAGTATTTTGGTATTTTAGCAAAATACTTTTCAGGCTGCTGGTACGCTTCATCAGAACTGCTTGTACGGATGGTCCACTTTGGAAACCTTTCTGATGTCCAAATTGGGGAGGATGTGTCTGATGATTCCTGTAACCTTTCAAAACCAACCATCCGACATTCACTCGCTTCACGCAGTGATTGACCAGCTGTGCGGAGATGAGAGAGGAGTTAGGGTTTAAACTTTCTCCCTTAAGCTCTCTTTTGTCATTATGTACAAGCTATATCTTGTGCTTTTCATGTGAACAAACAAGTGCAGCACTGTGAATATCTTTGAGGAGAGACCATCTGAGTAATCTGAGTGTGTATAATTATAGCACTTCAAGCAGTTAAGGTTAGCTGATGAATATGATGTACTTGCATGATTATTGATATTTCCGGGTTGTATCCATGCGGTTTTATTGTTTTTGAATTGCTTTTTGAATTAGTTTAACATTCCAGAGAGATAAATGGATAAAACAATATATTAGTGTCTTAACAGACAGTGAGATAGAATAGCCCTTACCAAAATCCAGAGCCTAATCTCCAAAGTCAGATCTCTGCTGACTCTTCGCTTGCCCACTGTTGCCGGTGCAGGACACCAAGATCTCTTCCCTGGAGAGGAACATCAGAGACTTAGAGGATGAGGTCCAGATGTTAAAGACCAGCGGCCTTCTGCACCCTGATGACAGGCATGATGAGCTCAAGCAGGTGGAGGTCTACAAGAGCCATTCTAAATTCATGAAGACTAAGGTAGAATGACTGTGCACGCCACCCAAGGCGACCTCACACTGCATGAACGTGGATGCATGTATGTAGATGCATCAGTTATAACTGCTTGAGAACCTGTTGTGTGCATGCTGCATGTTACAGTATGTCGTGTCTTCTGGCTGCTCTATCGTGATTCTTGGCCTCTGGTGTTGCATGGATTCCAAGAACCTCTATGCTTAAAGATGTATTTGTTTTTTCATATTTAGAGAAAGGTTATAGTTTGTTTTTTCCTCTCATTTTCTGTTGAAAGCTTGTGTGCGTTACTTTGAAGAAGCACTGTGCAGCTCCCCTATCAGTGACTGGTCTGAGAGAGCAAGCTCAGGCCTATCAGCTTACGGTGCATCATGTCTGTTTACTGTCCTACCTTGAGCTGGCCGGAAGCTCTTTGGAAAGGCCTGACTAAGAATTCAATGTCCCATGTTGTATTCTCATTTTATTCATCAGGACGCCAGCAGTGCATGGACAGACATGCACGTGAACGTAACGTACAGGAGCCATGTTAAAAAAAAAAATGGTGTCAGGTTTCACAGAGTCTCTAGCTGAGTGTCCTTGAAGTAGCTCTCCATGTGAAAATGGTTCTCTTTGCTTCATTAATGGTGCCCTTTGTAGGGTCCATTTGTCATTGCATCTGGGAAGTTCCTGATGCAATCATAAAAGAGATGTTTTTATGAATGGGCCCCTGACAGATGAATGTGAGCTTACAACGAAAGAGGAAAGAGCTCTCTCCTCACCCAAATGACCTGGGACGATATACATCACAGCGACGGCCTTGGCCTCGCTCTCCCATGTCTCATCTTCCTGCGTTCCTACACCACGCACACGGATATGCGCAGATTCATTCTATATCCTTGAAGTGTTTGGGGTCCTGGTCTGTCAGCAGTGGTGGCGACCGGTGTTGAGGTCAGACTGTGATAAGAGAAACCAGCGAGGACAGCATCCCTGCCTCTCTGGTTTCCTCTCTGGGCTTTGGTTTACTTGAAATTGGCTTCAAAGAACATAAAAAGTACGATAAAAGAACGATAATTGGGCATTAGTGTGGGTAAATTTATTTATCCAGCAAATCATTTGTGGCAGAACTTCATGAAGTTTAACACTCAGCTGTGTGGTTGAGGAGTGTGGTTGAGTGAGGAGGAGTGTGGAGGAGCACACAGCCAGCTGGGACACTGTCTGAAGCTTCCCAGCTGGCTGTGTGCTGTAGTTTAGTGGCTTGCTGTCTCACTTGTCTTTGTGTCTCTGTAGGAGCAGGCCTTGTCCCCGATTGTGTCTTCCATCAGAACAGCTCCCAACTTCCAACTCCCCACCCAACAGCCCTGGATTACAGAACAAGCAGAAGTACCAATCTCATCAGTCTCTCTCATCTCCCGTTATTTCGCTCGTTATTCTTTGAATTCCTGATATGATCTAATTCTCTATCACTTCGTCATATTTTTAGTTCACTCCCTACCCATTTTCTGACTTGTTTTTTCTCCCTGTCTTAGATCCTCTCACCAGTCTCACCTCTCTAATCACATCTAACATAAAATATTTTTGCACCAAAAATTGCACATAAATGAAAGTTTATTTAAAAAAGTTTTAGCTTTGTGTTATTTTTATTTTTTTTACAATTTTGTGGCACATTCAACGTCACAAACACGCCAGAAAAAAACAGGGAACAGTTGAAAGCAACATTGAGGCCAGTGACAGTGTTGCAGTGGTTTATATCTTCAGTCTCTCTTTCAAACTCAACACTGACTGAACAAAGTTGGAGCTCCTCTTGAACAAAGACGGATGGAAAAATATTTAGTCTAGAACTCCAACACGTATTATAGTGAAAATTAGTGCAAAATTTGTATGTCCACCTATTACCCTCGGAATTAAAGCAGATTGTTCCCTTGCCCACTAGATAAAAAAAACAGATGTTAGTGTTTTTTATCCAGTTGTAAAGGGGTTACAGTCTCCAGCCTCACCTTTTGCCCCCCCTCGTCTCCTATTATTCAGCCCCCTCCATCCCTGCTCTCTTGGGCTTTTTTCCTTCTTTGAGTGAGGGCTGATTGGCCATGCTCTGGTCCAGTCCCCTGTTATGAGTTGAATACTGCTCACACAATTAGAGAAATCTCTTCTCCGAATCAGCTTTGTGCATTTTTGGCACCAGTAGACAGATGACAATCTTTTGCACAAAGCTCGCCTCAGCACAGAGACCTCCCTCTGTTAGTGCATTTGATTTCCTTTGTGGCTCTCTATCTTGTTCTGATGGCCTTCTTTGAAACATTCTGTAATCTGTCAGCTATGTGAGTGTAATATTGCTCCCCATAACTCTGTCTGCCTGTATGTGTCTGGCTCTTTGGCTTAGTATGTCCATAAAGCAGACAGTAGGCCTGGGAGTCCCCCGGGTGAGGACCGATAATGTAGGGCTGGGTGATAATTCAATATTGTAATGTAGCGTCTCGCCAAATAAATGGGTCATGATACAACTGACATAATTAGATATTAAAGGTTACAATCCCATGTCTAAATGATAGATAAAAAATCTGTTTTAAAGGTGCAATTGTAAGAATTTTAGTTAAGAATATACACAAAATGTATTGAAATGATCTAGAATATAATTATATAGAATGAAAAATTATTGATGTTATTTATTGTGTCGTATTGCAGAGATATCTACTGAAGTTAGCTAACCAGCGAGTTGTGGCCCATCCTGCTCCAAAGCTGCTGTGCTAGTGGTGTAAACACCAATACTGCGCTGGTCCCCGAGCTCCCAGTCTGAACCAATAGCTGCACAGCTAACTGAGCTATTTAGCTAAAGGCAGCTTCAGTTAGCAGCATTTAGCGGTTTCTCTGATAATATGATGCCCTGTATGAGTTAAGATTTAACAGGTGGTCAATTCTTACATATTGCACATTTAAGGAAATGTGTCTCAAAATGAGATTTTTTTCAGTTTTTGTTGAAGTTTTCTTAAGGTATGTTTTATTATATAATTTGACTTAGCATGACGCATTTACAGTTTTGTGATGTGATTAATTTTGTTCATATTGCCCATTTCTGTATTAAACAGCATCTCTAGGTCTATTGTTTCATTCAAGAATTGTGTGCTTTCACACCACTTGTTCAGATCCAGTAATATAACACACCAACACATTTGCAGGAAGCATGCTTGGTTTGTGTGTGTGCATCTATGTTTGCTTGAACGAAAAATGCAACTTTCTTCTCACTTTGAGACCTTACCTCAAAGTTATCTGAGAGTATATCAGTTCACTCAATGATGAATAAAAGGTTTTCATAACAAATGTCTGCTTGTGTTTCTGTGGTTGTCAGATAGAGCAGCAGAAGCAGGAGCTGAACAGGAAGGAGGCAGACATGCAGGCCCTGCAGACCAAACTGGAAACGCTGACCAATCAGAACTCAGACTGCAAGCAACACATCGAGGTGCTGAAGGAGTCCCTCAGCGCCAAAGAGCAGCGCGCCAATACGCTGCAGACAGAGGTCAGTACATAACAGTCATGCACACCAGACTTACAGACGGTCAAATTCACCTACACAGATGCAAACATTCACCATGATGCACTGAGCTCCTTGCATATACACAGCCTCAGATTAATGAAGCTGTCTGCTGACTACTGCAACGATAATATTAGGATAGGCTAAAATATGTGAAGGCTGTTTTTAGCTTTAAGTGTTGTCAATTTTGGTGTGTATGTATCCTGTTATACTTCTTTTTTTTGCTTTCAGTCCTTTGCTTTGGAGTTTTGTAGTCCAGGCACAACAGAGACCATTAGCTGTTTGGCTAACACTGGCACATTTCCTGTGACGTTGTGCACTGATCTTGGAAAAATAGCCTTTGTTTGCATGCACGGACACTTGAGAAATGACACAAATACGCCTGCTGGGACCTCAGATGTAATACTCCAGTACAAAGTGTCCTGCCTTCTTCTGCCATGCTTTCTTTCTCTTTCTGTTTCCCTCTTGGACGCTGAGGTGGGTGGAAAAAATGTCGATGCGTGTGGCTCCTTTAGTCCACCAGTGGGCTTGAACGTGTAGGAGGGTCAGTCAGTCAGAAGGCTGGAGAAAGCTGGCAGCTTTTTCTTCTTCATCTCTGAAGTTTTTCTCAACACTGCGGTTCTAATGATTTTATCACTACTGTCAGGGATGGGGGCGGGTTGTATGTGGAGAGATGGAGGTGTGTATTTGTGCAAGGTGGGTGGAGATCGGAGAGCATTTAGCATTTTTCTGGACTTGGAACTGATACTTTAGATCCCTTTGTGTTGGGCAGCTGAGAGCAGCCTACTAACTATGTCCACTCATCATTACAGGAAGCAATTTAGGACAAAATTAGGCCTAATTGTCCATACATGTGCAAGGAATTTTGGCCCTCGCAGTTAGCTGAATACATCATACTTAAAGGAATTGGTTTTCAGTGGGTGGTTTTGTGTGTGTAGATGTTTTTGTTTGTGTGTCCTAGAGAAATGGGTGTGTGTGCATGTGTGTCCTGTTGTCATAGGTGTAACTTCAAGGCAAAACCAGGAGACACATCACCACCAGGAATTTATGACTCTCTGTCATTCACATTTTATGACAAATTCTGGTGGCTGCAGCAGACCTGTGTCAGGGGAAATGTTAGTCATCTGATTTGCTGAAAATAATGACCACTGGTGGCTAGCTATTTTTTTTAACTATGTGCAGCTGAGGTAAACTATTAACCATGATTAACCATGATGCACTGTAACATAGATGGCTAAAGTTTGCCAACATTAATCAGGCAGTCATTCAGCCCATATCAGTTTTAAGGTGCTAAACTTCTAAACCTCAGTGAGCAAAATTGATACAGTGCATTATGTGGAAGTCTGCGTTTATGTGTGGGGGGTGGAAGGCAGGGTCAGTTAAAGGTCACGAAGCTCATTAGATGTTACAAGAAGTTGAATTTCTTCCCATTGTCAGTGAAGCCTTGTTTTCACCAAGCAGTCCGGTTCAGTTCACTTCAGTTCTTTACACATTAAAATGCTTATTTTTGTATTTACATTTTCAAAAGTTGTGCATGGTACCTAAAGAACACACACAACCACACATAGCGTAGCAAAGTCAACAGCTGTATTGACATTTTAGTTAAGTTTCAGGTGAAATACTATTAGAGAGCTTCTGTGTTTGTGCTGGAAGACGCTCTTTAATTAATGTTAACAGACTCCATTTCTAAACTAAAGTTAGCTACTGTTTCACTCTGTTAGCAGCGTGGAGAGAGGCGCCGGGACAAGGTAATCAAGACAGCCACGGAAAATACAATCGGGGTCCTTCACAAAGAAATCCACATTCCAGCAGCATTAAATAACTTCAACAAAACATCCACAGGCTTGCGTAGGCAAACGACAGAGACAGGTTATGGCCCTTTTTTTTAACAATCTGCTCACATATTGACAATCAAAAGAGATGATTAATACATGTAACTTGCTACAAATTGTTAACCCTTTAAGTTTATAGGGATAAAACTGTTGTAAACCTGTTGCTGCTGTACAAAAATGATAGATCTATGTAAAACATCCTCTTCTATTCCTGCTCTGAAATTCTCCTTCTTTTAAAATAAAATATTTAAAAAAAAGCAATTACTCCATGCTGAAAAATAACTGATAAGAGTATTAATAAAGAACTGTACTGAAGAAAGAGCAGCATATGTATGAATCAAAAGTACGAATTTAGAGCTGTAACCCTCTCTGAATACACTGTCTGGATGCCAGTTTGAGTGCTAACAGTTTACATATTAAGTTATTTGTGCCTAACATGTAAATATTATACCATTAAAACATATAATTTTTGTAGTTGCAAACTATACTTGGATTTTCTTGAGCCAGTAAATGACTCGGCCAAAGCTGAAATGAAAGTGATGCCCTTGAGTGGGCAGGTTGTGTGTATGTCTGTTGTCAGATATATGCATGTTTATGCATTAATGTGGGTACGTGACAAGGGAATTATACATAGCACTCCCAACACTGGGCAAATAGCTGTCCTCAGTAGTCTTCTTTAAAACTTCTCATAGGCTATTGCAGTGCACACACACACGCACACGCACACGCACACACACACACACACACACACACATATACACTGTCAGTGCTGATTGCTTGACTCTCATCTCCTGTCTTGAGTAGTTTTTTTTTCCTGCTATTGAAGTGGCATTTCCCCCCCCGCTTAAGAGAGGCTAGGGTTTCCCAGACTAAGTGGGCAAACCAGAGGATGAGTACAGATATTGAGTGCGCTTGAAGCCAGCCATGGTCCAGCATTCCTTTACTGTCTGTCAGTCATTCGACTAGAAAGCACAGCCGTTCTCACAGGATCTCCCTTCTAACCTCATTCCTTCTATCAACCTTTAATTATTACTTCATATCCCTACAGCGGTCTGTTTCGAATTCTCATTTGAAATTCCTTAAGGGTCCAAGATTTCCTGCTACTAGGCCATCATATCCCTCCCCATATACATGTTCGTGTGTGTGTGTGCCTGGTGGGTTTCATCATGAATGACAGTGATTGGTACAGTAGTTCACTCCCCCGGAGACAGACTGCTGTGTCCCAGACCTGAGGAGCAGCTTCATCTCACCGACACTTGTCTCTTAAAGCAATTCACATCAGGATGGGACCGAGAAGGGAGCTGTCAGCAAACAGAGGGGGCACTGTGAGTGAGGCAATGAGAAAATGGAAGTGTATTTATTTGTCAGTCAGAGTTAAGGACGGCTTCTAAATGGGCGTGATTGAATACGTCTCCAGATAACTGGAAAATGTGGAAAATAATCAGTGTGTTCTTGTGTGTACACAAGCATTGTGAGTTCGCTGCCCATGTCTGTGGAAACTTAACCCTTTAACACAGTATGCGTATGTGTCTCTCCTGCCCCTATCCGGACAATGCAGGGCTGTAACAATACTCCAGCAGCTCAGGTAACCTATCAGAGACCTTCCTGCATATTTAACCAGCCACCGACAAAGAAACAGGCCAAACCTTGATGGCGAAGCGGGCTTGCATGTGCTTTGACTTTGTTTAGTTTAGAACATAATGTTGAAACAGGAGTGTGGGCCTGTTTATTTAATTCAGCTGCTCCTAGTCACACTTGCTGCATGTGATGACAAGCTAATGTGTACATAGACTTGGATTTATTGACTGTACATCAGGAAAACAGTTTGTTTGTCCTTTGGTTCTGATTTGAGATTCCAGGACAGAGTGACATTCTTTCAGATTCAGATTCCTTGAGATTTTATTGATTCAAGATGATGGTTGCATAGTAAAAAATGCAATGCACCAATGACAAACCATAATGGCTGCCAAGAATTAAGTGTGACCTATATTACGGAAACAAAAGTAGAACTTTTCCTCAAGAAGGTATGTTCCTAATGACAAATCTTCCTGACATTTAAAGAAGAAACTTAAAATTGAAGTTTTAGCTTGGACTATTAATCTCATCACATAAGACTATTTGTCTATTAAAAATAAGAGAGCAGTTAAATCAGTACAACTACAACATTGTCCAAAAAAAAAATTGCACTATTATTGGAACCTTTATTCTATTATTCTATTATTATTC
Source organism: Spondyliosoma cantharus (assembly GCA_900302685.1). Classification (NCBI taxonomy): domain Eukaryota; kingdom Metazoa; phylum Chordata; class Actinopteri; order Spariformes; family Sparidae; genus Spondyliosoma; species Spondyliosoma cantharus. The sequence goes on from OMLP01044704.1 coordinate 28,595, forward strand.
TATATACATTATTCTATTCTATTATTATCCTATATATTTATATATTCTTTGTTTCTGTTTATTTAAGCTTTTTTTATTGGTTTACACAAACACAAATAATAAAAATTAACACACATGAGCAACAAAAGATGTGATGGAGAGGTGCAAAAAAAAACCCGGAGGGCCTTGATTGGTCATTCTCCACTAGAAAGTCTACATTAGGCAAGGCAAGGCAAGGCAAGTTTATTTGTATAGCACAATTCAGACTCAGGGCAACTCAAAGTGCTTTACAGGAGCATACAATTTACATTAAAAGACATTAAAAAATTCATTTAAAAGACATTAAAAATTGCATTAAAAAGACATTAAGAAGCAAACATTAAAACAAGTAGGCTAAAATAGAAAAGGTTTAAAAGAGACAAGACTGTAGAATAAAAGTCACAATGCAGTTCAAAGACTTTAAATTGCTTCAGTTAAAAGCAGTGGCAAACAGAAATGTCTTCAGCCTTGATTTAAAAGAGGTGAGAGTCAGAGCAGACCGTCAGTTTTCGGGAAGTTTGTTCCAGATATGTGGCGCATAATAACTGAATGCTGCTTCTCCATGTTTTGTTCTGACTCTAGGGACTGAAAGCAGACCGGTACCTGACAATCTCGGAGGTCTGGATGGTTCATAACGTGGCAGCAGATCAGAAATGTATTTTGTCCCGAAAGCATCGCTTAAGTCCTGAGAATTTGTGAAATTTAGTCCTACTCTCAAGCTTAAGAATAAAAGCTATTTATCCATTTTGTTAAGTCTAAGAGTCACTCCTGCTCTCCCAGATATTTAAGAGACCTCCAGAGGTGTCCTAAGTGGTTAGGAGTTGCCAGGAGGGGATGGCATTGAGGAGAGAGAGACGTGCGCGAACGTTCCGGGAGTGGAAGGATGTCCTGGCTTTGTTTGATGACAAGCAGCTGATCAAACGGTATTGTTTAGACAGAGCGGGTATTATTTTTGTCACAGATTTAATCAGGGGCGTCATCTCATCAGCAACATCACGCAGCAGAGCTTTCACGGCAGAACTAAAGGTCATCACAATGCTTCGATATCTCACCACTGGGAAAATGCAACAGTGTAACGCTGA
>OMLP01044706.1:0-14799 GCA_900302685.1 Spondyliosoma cantharus
AAAAGAGCAAGAAAGACAGAGAATCCTCACAGACTCCCAGCAATGATGCTAACTGACATGTCACTGAACACAATGCTGCTCACCTTCTTCACTGGGACAGGGAGGGCACAGGTATGGGGAGACTGAGGTGCTGCTGACTCATCTGTTTTTACGTCTGCTAAAAGGGGCAAGGACAATGATTTAATATGAATATCTTGCTAAACGTTTCCCTGCACTGATTAAATGTTGATGAAATGTAGGCTAACACTAGTCTGTAGCTAGCTAGCTTATTTCACTATGGACATTAAACCAACAGGTTAATATCACTCACAGACTGAAGGCTACCCACCTTTCTTGGTGAAAAACTGGGTTTCAGATTGACACCCTTTCCTTTGTCTGTCCTCTCTCTCTTTCCTTTCTTTCCTTTTTTGAAAACCAGATTTTGATTTAGGCAACATTATGTTGCACTGTAGTTCTGGCGCATCTACTGACTGCAACTAAACACCTTCACTGATAAGTGCTCTAAGGCAGGACCAAACCATTTCATGCAGATACAGGGGGGTGGTCGGTCAATATGGATGTTTACTTTTTGGTCAATGGGGATATTTAACTTTTACTGCCACAAACAAGTAAAAACAAAGAGATCATTCATTTTATTATTATATTATTATAATATACTCAATGATGATGATGGTTAATTTTTGTTTTAATTTTTTTTTAACTTGTTTTTGGGGCCCCTGTCAGTCAGGGGCCCTTGGAATTGTCCTAACTTTTCCCCCCTATATGGTGCCCCTGCTTACACCTAGGCTTAATGTGGACTCACAGGGATTCAGCTTTCTTCAATTTGAAGATAGACTGATGCACAAAAGAGTGCTTCAGTCTAACCTTGTTGAATTGTGGCACCTTGTATCTTCGGTTTGATGGGAACATAACATAATCATTGTGTAGTACGTGGTTTGGGTCAGAGGTGATGTTATTATTAACACAATGCTAAGCTTATAAACCTTTACCCTTGTAATGTCGGGTAAGTGAGAACAGGCTGATAATGCTCAAATTCCCCAAGCTGTTGTCACCAGGCTGCTGCTGAGTAACCAAGCTAAAAACAGTAACAAAAATGACATTTCAAATTTCAGTGTTACTAAAAAAAAGTTGATGTTAACTTACCATTGTGCATGCAGGACAGCATAACTGCTAAAACCATAGTGTTACCTTTTTTTAAGTCAATATCCAGATATTTCTATGGAACAACAGCTATCAAAACAGTCAGCTCGGATCGGTTCAAGCCCCGCGACCCTGCAAAGGATAGGTGGTTACAAATAATGGATGAATGAGTCCTCGAGACAGCGAATCCCATAGTCTGTTTTAACAATCCCAGCTTCAATTCCCCATTCATTAATTTCAAAGTGTGTCTTCCCTCCTTTAATTTCCTCCTATATACTGTCCATCTACGGAGAGCCTACACTGTTACCTATGCAAGTGACCTACGCCATAATGAGCATTTACACATGTATGCTTATGTGTCTGTGTCGCTGCCGGTGTTGAGCTGAATTTTCCAATGGTAAACACCTTGGCTCACAGCTGTGTCTCTGGGCCTTGCAGAGTGGACAGGCAGATTGCGCACAGTGAAAGCTGTCCCTTCAAACACACCGAGCTTTAACGATTTGGTTTCGGCAAGGCAACATTTGCCAATGGGCTGCTCGAGGATGGGCAGCCTGCCCTTTGTACACCTAGTCTGTTCACTCTCTCTAACCCAGAGACACTCAGCTCTGGAGGAGGCGTATAACCCAAAAAGAAGAGCAGCCGGCCAGTCAGGAAGGGACCGCAATAGCCAGAGAGGGCAGTGACTTAACTGGGAAACTACAGGCTCCACATAAAAACTACAGGCTCCAAATAATCTCCAAAAGACACAAAAGTCTTCACAGTCCAACTTGATTGGTGAGAGATTGCCCCGCCTAGTCCTGTCATTGCCACCTATGCAAGGATGTGAATCACTCTTAGCTTGTGCATTTAAGTAAAAGGCTGACTGATGCTAATCATATGGCAAGAAAGACAGAAAAGAGAAGAGGAGTGTGAGAATACTTGCATCATGGCAGCGACCATTTCACGCCTTCCGAATAACGTCTTTTGCATGAATTAAAGGACTGTCATTCAAAGGTGACATTTAGCAGGAAATACACAGACAAATATGAGTTTTCTGATATAGGCAGCTGTGCTGGAAACATTGCTGCAATCTCCTTTTTAAATTGCCTTTGATTTTAGGTGGTGAAAGAACAACTCTAGAGATCTAATGAAGATCTAAAGACATTTAAGGTTCTTTTTAAAGGACTGAAAAACAATTTCAACGCATTATTGTGCGCCTGCACTTGTGACTGAGGATTTGTGGATTTACATTTGGCCTTTCAATTTTGAGGCAGGAGTCACCGGAAGGGAAAATGTTTTTGTGTACATTCACATGTCTCTCTTCTTATTTACATGTGTATTCATGCTGAAAAGGTGAATGTACGTCTGCTAGCTTGTGCCGGCAAAATGTGTACGTACACCACCACCCTTGTTGTCCTGACGGAACACTGTGTTCTTTGACATTTCTAATCACGCCGCATAAAGGCAACCTGATGAATACACGCGGAGACAGAGCGACAGAGAGGGAGAGCACAGGTGGGTAACTGCTGCACCCGGCTGTCAGTCTGCTTCAACCACAGTGACGAGACTAATAGATCAAAAAATAGAACAGAGAGATAACTTTCTGACAAGAAGTAAGAAGTATTCTCTCTTTGCTTTGTCATTCTAATTTCCTTTCCCCCCCATACAGTACATTCCCTACTCCATCTATCGTGTGCATAACTAGTTTTTTTCTTTTCTTTCAAGCTAGAACACGCTGACCAGATGATATTTAAAGATAACCATTTTACCTATAGCAAAGAGGGAACACAGAGAACCATTGATAAGACACTGGAAGGACACCAATATCAGTAATCGTGTCATACCAGCTACATACGACCAGGAAATAATGGCTTCAGAAATCAACATCACTCCTTTTATTTTATGTCATCTTTGTCCTCTGTTTCTTACTGTTGCTTTGTCTCAGCACTGTGTATAGGAAGTGAAGTCTGTAGTGGGTGCTAGCCTCTCTCCCACGCTCTGTTTTTCACCGTGGTGGAAAAATATAGTGGAGAAAAACCCAACCAAAAAGAAAAAAAAAACGAAATATTCAAAGTGTAACATAAAGGCCTATTATGGTCTCCCTTTGCATTCGCTTTAACGGCAGAATTGGCTGTGGAGCCTTGTCTCAAAGTCAATTCATTAGGCTCTGAAATGGCATTGCTTGCCATTAACAACTATATAATGACGAAATTAATATGATATTTTATCACCATTACAGAAAAAAAAGGGTGTCGTTAGCTCTCTGGCACTGGGGAGATTTCAACTTTATTATGTATACTGATATGACAACACTGACAATAGAAGACCGCAGAGCTAATATGTTATCCATGTAAACAGAGGCCAGTGAGAAGGAAACGGTATCCCTGCGAGTATAAACTAGTTGTAATAGCAGCATTCGATGCCTATGATTCATTTTTTAAATCAATTGCTGCATGTGATTATTCTTCCCAGAGCTAATTGCTGTCTATTTTTAGTGTTATTCAAACTGTGCTGGTGTCTGCAGAACAGAGGATGGTTAAACAGGCGAGCCGTGAAGTGGGTCAGTCTCTCCGTTCTTGTGCACAACCCCTGAAAAACAATGTAGCGCCATCCTCCAAGTCCTTGAGATAATTGCGATGCAATGAAGTTATACACGAGATGACAGAAATGATGATGAATGGGCGGCTGCGCTAATAGAAAAGACTTCTCTGAGGGATATGGAAATGATTGACAGTGAGAAATAAAAGCTGGGACAATCAATGTCTATTGATTGATTTCACAGAGACAGAGTTCAGAGAGAGAGGCAGTCAGTCCGCGGGGGGGGGGTTAAAGGAGGATGATTAAAAAAGTGCAGTAATGCCGTACTTAGAAGTTGTATGTGAGGTTATGAATCATGTCCTGTGATTCATTATTATTCTAATACATAAGAGTGGGTAGAAGAGGAAACTTGACACAAAAAGAGGTACCTTGGTTGGGTATGTGAGTGGTTGTCGACTGTGAGCATGTATTGCACCACAGCCAAACACACTGATAATCAAGGCTGGGTGGATGGATGGATAGATGATAGCTGCTATAAGATAGATTATAGGCTTGTTTACACAGGCGCTGTTTATATAGGAGATGTTGCCATTTTTCAGTTTTCGTTTATTTGCTCTTGTGTTTCGTCCCTTGTTCTGATGGCATACACTGCATCGTTGGTGAAGAAAACGTGATAAAGTGCCCTCTAAGGTGCCCTTCCAGTGGAGAAAACGGGATGAAGTGCCCTCTACGGTGTCCTTGTGAAAACAGAATATTAGTTAGATACGATATACTGGGATGTTCAAAGACTCCAGCCCACAAAGAATCTACCTTGTCACATTATAGAGCTGTCCTACAATACAGCCTGCTACCTCTTTCATTCACACTTCCCACACACTCACAAACAGCATTTTTCTGTTGTTGGACAAAAAAAACACATTACCAACCGCTCTTCACTGTGTGTTTTGTTATATTGGTCCGTTCTCCAGTCAATACCTCTGTATTTAAATTGCAATCGGGGTTTTTGTGTGCGGTGTAGCTGCTGTAAGGTTGCAATTAACTTACTTAAAACTGGCAATACAGTACGTTCGGCGTTGCAGCCTCCTCTAAATTGCACAATTAACTTGATAATGGCATGCTGCGACTGAATAGTTCAGGGCCAAACAGCCTGAGCGAGAGAAACGATAAGAAGCATATCCTTATCTTAAAGACTTTGCCTGACTGGATAAACACAAAGCACCCACAAGCAGAGTTCAATAATTAGATCAATTAAGCCAGTGGGTAATCAGATGCAGAAAGAGCCAACTCACAAAAGCTTCCTTTCAGGGTGTGAAATGAAGGGGCCAAGTGAACCTGCAGCTCACATTGTGTTGATTGAAGGGCAGCGTAATATGGACTCATTTGCTGGTAACACGCACGCAGTTTCTGCAGGTGCTTAGCAGGAGATGCAGTAGTAATATTGTTTGGCTAGTGAGAAAATCACAACTAAAAGCGTCGACAAGACATTAGACCGCTCTGCACTGATGATCACACTCTGAGAAAGTCAATCAACCCTTTCATTTCCACCAGTTTCCTGCTCTTCAGTCCGCAATCTCTTACCTTGTCTTGTTGCAACTCTCTCTTCATATTGGCTTCTTTGCCTGCATCTCTCTATTCCCTCTCTCTTTCCCTCACCACATTATATGAACATGTGTTTTTCTTGGAAGGATGACACAGACGGAATTGCACTCGACCCTCATTAAAGCCGCATTTAAGAAAAAATCGTCCTGTTTTTAAGCACCCTAATGCAGTCATCAATCTTCCTCCTGAGAAGAGGCCAAAGGAAAGAACATTACCACCTCAGATGCTTACCCTACCAAGTCTGTGTTTTGTCTCCCTTCTCTGCTAGCGCTCAAACACTTTTCATTTTGAGACAAGGCACTCAATAGCACAAAGTGTGATTTATATAATGTGCTCTGTTTGCTACAGCTGGATGTTATTCCTTGGCATCTTCCCCTTACAGGCATTCTGTTCCCTTTTGATCTCTCTCAAGATGGAAAGAATAAGCTGAGCGGGATCTCTCCATGGTGCTGAACTATTTCCAGCTGAACAGTTGCCCTCAGGCCACGGCAACCAGAAATATGCACCGACAGGATGAGACAGTGCTATCCAGGCTGCAACAACATTGCATAGACACCAAAAGCTGGCACAGGCTAAACTCCCTTTGGAGTAGCGCTTTAGATGTTAGTGAAACCACTCCGTTTGTTAATTAATTTTGCGGGATTGCAGCAGATTTTTTTCAGAAATCTGAAATGTGGATTTGCCGATATTTCACTTTAGGCTAACAAAGTGTGCTTCCATGTTAATATATGAAACTAAAAATGGAGCTCGTGCGGAGGTGCAGTTCACTCAACAACAAGTTGTTAATGTATTCCAGGTGCATCCCGTGGAAACACTTTGAAAACCAAATGAAAGCTGTGTGTCTGTGCATGTCCAAGTTCCAGCTGTGGCATTAGGCAAGGTTACTCTGTCATCAGAGTGCTGGTCAGGGCCACCTGTGTGAGAACTTTAGATAGACTGAGGCCACATCCCAATTATCATCTTCAACTTGAAACCTCTTATTCAAACAAGTGTGGCATACTGAGTAAACAAGACACGTGAACTTTATTTTGCATTCATTGTTTTCTGTGCTGATGTTTTCATGAACAGTAGAACTATATCAATTCTATCGTGCAGAACTCACGTACATTTTTAAGCATTTGTCTTTTTAAGTGTAGATGGGAGTCTAAGTTGATGTCGATTTGTGTTTGCCTTGTACTGTGTGTGTGTGCATGTGGATATGACAGAGAGAAAGGCAGAATACACAGATTGCCTCATTGGTTTCAGCATGGGGTTAATGGGGTTTTGAAGAAAACATATCAAATAGAGTATATTCGGAGGTCATGGAGTGTCAAAAAATAGAGATGCAAACATTAATGTTCCCACTGACATCATTTAAAAAGCACAAATCTAATTTGCATGTGCATATAGAGTAGATCTATGCCAAAAGTGTGTGCTTGTAGACAGGACGATGCACACACTTGTTACATAGCTGAGCTCATCTACATTCACAGCAGGAGGCAAGTTAGATTTCACACCCAATTAGGAGGACTCGTGCATGGGAGTCCAAAACGGTGTCCATTTGTGCGTGCATGCACATGTCCATGTGTTTCTGTGGATGTGCAGCTAAGTGTGTGAGACAGGAAAGACAGCTTCACAGCAAACTGCTGCCAGGATTTTTTAAGCGCAGCGTTTTATTTCAAAACTCTTAGAAAGCCTGCGTGATCCGTCCTGTCAGTCATCCTTACACCCTCTTTCATTTGAACTGAAGACATATTATTGCAATGTATGCTTCATTCTGTAATTAGACCTTTTGCATAATAACCTCATCTCGGTCATTTTGCATGGAAATAGACAAAAATAGAAAGCCATCAGTGTTTCTTGATTTAACAACATTACACTATTCAAAAACCACACTAGCAACTGAATAAGCAGTGAAATAAATCTCTCTTGAAAGCTAACTAAATAATGCCAACATAATCATGGAAGATTTCATAAGAGTTGCTTTAAATATGCTCATTGTCATCACATATTACGTGAGACAGCTCTCCTGACTCAACAACAACGAACCTCAACTCTCCCTCTGATAAAAATGACATTTTCACAGTTTCACTTTGTTGAAATATTTGTAGACAATATCTTAACATCCCTCCAGCAATCAATAATCAAATGCTTTGACAAATAATGGGGAAAAATCCAGTAACTATGACTGTTGCAGGCCTCTAGACAGTCTACCTTCCTACGTACTTGCCTGCCTAGGCAATTGATGTATCGCTAAAGGTAGTAGTGAGCTAACAACAGCCATGTTCATCATATACGTTCATTATTATAACAAGTGTTTTCTTACATGTCAGCGAGATGTAAGGCAGCTGGATATACACTGCTCAAGACAATTAAGGGAATCCCACATCAGATCTTGATAAATAAATTATTGTTGCAAAATCTTTATTGGTGTAAATTGTTTAAGTTGTTGAGAACAAAATGACATATCAAATGTCAGTGGAAGTCAAAATCATCAACCCTGGAGGGCTGGATTCAAAATAACACAATAAAATCAAAGTAAAACATTTAAATCTCAGGCTGATCCAACTTGTGTGAATTTTATCACAGGAACTCATAATCTGAGTCAGCCGATGGTGTCCTGGGAGACGACGGTGCTGGGCTGTGAGCATAGGTCCCACTAGGGGACATCGGGCCCTCATGCTACCCTCATGCACACCAGTAGCTTTCTGGAGGTCACTTTGTAGGGCTCTGACAGTGCTCTTCCTATTCCTCCTCACACAAAGGAGCAGATACCGGTTTTGCTGCCGAGTTGATGCACTTCTACGGCCCTGTCCGGCTCTCGTGTTGCACCTGTTGTCACATTCATTTACACCAAAGCGAGTGAAATGGATTCACAATCACGTGTGCTTCCTAAATGGACAGATTGATATTCCTGAAGTTTAACTGACTTGGTGTTACACCATAACAATTAAGTGTTCCCTTAATTTTTTTTTTAGCAGTAGTTGGCAATGACAACGATGTCACAGTCACTGATCCTGCTCTTCAGCTGCTAGCTAACTCAGTAGCATGAAGCACACAGCCCCTGAGCCAAAGAAGGTTTGACACAGCGCCTAATGTTAGCTTAAAGCAAATGGCTCCTGAAAATGTAGCTCTTACTGGTTTCTGCAACACTACCAACCCCAATTTGAACTCTCCTTGCTGTTTTAAGTGCAAGGAGAAGCCGTACAAGCTTGAATACTGGACTGCTTAATCGACTGTAACCAGCTGGACCATACTCATTAGTTTCTGAAGAATCGCCTGTCCTTGATTATTAGAGAAAGTTCTTTAAAATGTATTTAGAGAAACAAGGGGTGAAACATTATTTCACATACTGCCCATATGTAAACAATGAGAGGTTGCTGCATCGAAGGAAAAAGGAACATTTCAACCTACTTATTCAAAATCTATTGCAGGTTTGTTCTGTGGAAGAGATAACAAACCCTACAGAAAAATATTAATAGCACTCTACCGTTCCCCTCGACTCTACAGCTCTACCGATGTTTCGTTCAGTGTTGTTGTTTAACGGCTTACACTTTCACTAGCACTTTGGTTCACTCGCACCCCTCTTGAGTTGTTTTTGGCTGCGCAGGTAGCTATTTCCATCAGCAAGCTCTAGAAGTCCACTGTACTTTACCTGCCTAGCACCAAGGAGCTCACAGACAAATATAGAGACTATGACATACACATTTTTTACACCAAAATTAGCGTGTTTTTCCAGGAACTTTTAAACCCAGCAACAATAGACAATTGACTTCTTTCACATTCCCAGTGTTTCTGTGATGGTCGAGGTTTTTGTTGCTCCTCTGCTTTCCCTCTCCCCTTTGCTTTTTCTGTTTCAGGTTGTGGCAGGAGGCGTGGCTGGTCTCCCAGACTCTGATGAGACACACCTGTCTGGCATCACAGCAATCACCCTACCTCTACTTAAACCCGGTCATGACTTCACCATGCTGCCAGATAATTTCACTTCCGTCCTGTGTGTGCCTCGCCAGTTTTCACCCGCTCGCCGTGGCCAGCCTGCCTCCTGCCTCCTGCCTCCTGCCTCTAGCCCTTCGTTTTTTTGAGTAGGGTTTTTTGTGTTTTTTTGCTTGAGGAATTAAATCTTTTGAAACTTGTTCTCGCCTACGGTCTCCTGCATTTTGGGTCCAAACCCCGGCCTTAACAGATTGCCGTTTTTGAAAAACAGGGAACAGTAGAAAGCAGCAGATCATATACCTCATCAAACCGCTTCCAGAAGACCTTTTAAAAAGTCAATAATAAATAACATTAACATTCTGAATTAGACAAATTGTTCTTTCCAGAGCTGATGGTAGAAGGATCTAAGGAGTGGGACATCTCCCTTCTTGCTTGAAGGTGCACTTAGTGAAATGGAGGCCAATTACAATGGTTACTTTTTTAACGTCTTTTTGATGAAGTTCGGGTGCTGCTTGAACAAAGATGGATGCAAAATGATGAAGAACTAGCGTCTCTAACTACAATGTGCATCATAGCATTGCGCTTGAAAAGGGCCGAAAAGTTGTTTTGTAATCACAGTCGATCTGAGCTGGAGCTGATAAACACCTGTGACGGCTGCAGTCATTTGATGTGAGAGTCAAGGCAAATCGTACACAACGTGTTTACAGCTTGTTTGTGCTGCCCCAAAATGACTTAATATTATGTTATTGCAAGTTTGAAGTCAGATGTCCTTCATCAGGCTGTTCGACTGATATTCTTCACTTAATCCTCACCCCTTGCAGTGCACACCATCAAATCACCAGCCAAGAACTGTGGATTAAAGAGCCACCAACGATCTTTTAGGACATATCAGTTACAGAATGTGGGCTGTTGAAGAAAATAGAGGGAATAGGCCTGAGAGTGATGAGATTTCTGCAAATGACAGTGCAGAAGGTCTCTCAATGAAGGTGGAGACTAGACATTCAGAAAAGAGAGAAAGCAAGAGTGTGGGAGAGGTCGTCTATAATAGGGTCTGGTGTTCGTTCAGAAGGAGAAAACAGAGGTTAAGACTCGTCATAACAAAAAACTCCTCTGCAGTAATTAGGTACCTATATAATTTGTGGCATTCAAAGTAATCTGCTTTCAGCTAAGTTATTACTGCATAGCTTAATAACAGTTCAGCAGAATTCAGGCTTAATACTGAAATTAATTTTCTTCGGTATGCTACATCTATCTATATGCCAGCTAATCATTTCCCAGACAGTGAAGAACTGGCAGAGAATTTGCTTAACTCTCTTGCTTTTGCTGTTGAACAAAGAAAACAATGCATTGAGCGTGATTTCACTCGATTTCGGTTTCTCCATGGTGGTACAAAAGATTGTGCTTTCCAGCATCACTGTGGCTGGATGCAAATCATATTGCCTTAACATCATCCACCTTAGGTTAAAGTTCACCCAAATTTATCATTCGTAATTATCTACTCACCCCCTTTCCTATGGAAAGTTGCGTGAAGTTTTGTAGTTGACAAAACACTTCTGGAGCTTCACAGCAAAACAATGTTGCAGCAATCTCCTTAAAGCGAAACTCTCGCCAAAAAGCAACCAAGGCTTTATTTGTGAATGTATATGAGTCAAACCTTCATGTAAAAGCATAATTATGACGAAAGAGGCACTTTTAAGATTTACCGTAGTTTCGTTTTTGGCTCAAACTAATTTACAATGGGAGTGCAAGAGCACTTAGCTAGCATCAAAAATCACTATTTTTAAAACACTAAGAAGGCTCGACACAACATAAAACTTTGCTCGTAGTATCACCAGGGTCTCTACACATGAACACCAGCATTGAGAACATTGTTTGTGTGCACAGAGTTTACTAAAAAGAGAGTTTTCGATCTACTCAACTTAGCTGCTGTATCTCGTGCGGCCGTTATGGCAGTCAAAAAGTATCCATCTGCCGCCTGCTCCTCTCGCTCTCTCCTGTGCCCTTGCACTCCCATTCAAAACTAGCTTGAGCCAAAAACGAAACTACGGTAAATCTTAAAAGTGCGTCTTTCTGCGTAATTATGCTTTTACATGAAGGTTTGACTCATATACATTCACAAATAAAGCCTACGTTGCTTTTTGGCGAGAGTTTCACTTTAACAGTTGAAGTAGATGGCCGCTGGTTTCAAAAATGTAAAAAAATAACTGAAAAGAAACATAAAATAACTCTTTACAGTGCTTCCGGAGAAGCCAGACAAGCTTTATGGAGCCATTTTATGTTGTCTTTCAGTTGTTTATGTACATTTTAAAACAAGTCCCTATTTACTTCAGTAGTTTTGGAGAATGTTTAGCTGGAAAGCTGCAGAAATGTTTTGTGGAAAACGAAACTACAAAACATTTTTGACTGAACTTATCCTGTCATCCCTTTTCTTAATAATAATAATAATTAACAGAGAGGGAAACAGAAATGCAAAATCCATCGCCATGTCCAGCCAGTCAAGACAAAAGTGTGAAGGAGTACCCATCTAGATCACTGCAGCAAGATGAGACTTTAAACCATTCTGGAGGTCTGTAGAAAGGAGACTTTCAGCTAGTGTCAAGTGAGTGCCCATCAGGGATAACAAATACATATTCACAAAGTGCTTAGACCCTTGGGGCCATGGCTTAAATGCAGCTTTTTGTGTTTATAAGGATTACACAACCGCATGTTAGCTGTTTTTATCCAGGGCATGAAGCTGAAACACAGCAAAAAATAGCTGCCCCAAGGCCAAGATGCGATGTCTGTCGCCTTGAATTATATTCCCCTCTCTGCCTATCACACCCTCTTTCAGGGCTTCTGTTGTCAGGGCAGATTTTCATACTATTAATTTTGCTTGTCTTTTCCAGTTTTTCACACTGCCAGGGAACATAGTGCACTATATACATAGCCTGCACACTGGGTATGAGCATGTGTGTTCATTGATAAAGACTCAGTCACAAGCAAAGATACACACACACAATAAAGTATGTAGAAACTGCAGATTGCTGCTGAGGAGCAGTCATATCAGTACACGATCAGACTCAGATGATTGGTTTTATGCATGCTGCTCACACTGGATCCACCAAAGTATGGATTGATCCTTCGGCTCTGTTTGCAACTCTCTGGCTATGTTTGTTTTCATCTCTATCAGGTCCTATTAAGTAAGAACGCGGGAGCTTCTCTGTGGTTTTCTTCCGTTCGGCAGGCAGGGGATATTGAAAGCAGCTCAGCACTCCTTGTGCTTTGAAATCCAGGCAGCAGGGTGATTGGATAAGTATTCACTGCACATTGGCGTCCCTGAATGGCCTCGACTACCTTCTCTCTCAGCACTCCGCGGTCGCTCGCTGATATCTACGCACATTCGCTGCATCTCTAATGGATGCAGTGGAGTAAGTGAAGAGAGAGAAGACAACAGGGAGGTTTAAAGCTCACGAGGCTGAGTGTGCATGTTGAACTTGGACCTCAATGAGCCGTTAAGTATTGCCATATGTTGCATCTCACTGTCACACACACGGTGACATGATTGGTACTAGAATTTCTGGGACAAATTCCAGCCTCTAATTTCCTCAGCTGCCTCTGGTCCTGAAGGCATTGCACCACCTTTCACATTGTCCAAATGGGCAGCACTGTAATCACTGCACAATGCACTGTGGCATTAAACCCTGGGAACTATTGTGTTCAGTAACCACCTTGAGTTAATAAATTCTCAGAATCCTATCAAATCTACAGTACGCCCCCTCATCAGTGTGTGAATGATTGCTGAGGAACCGACGCAACTTTGGCTTCAGGTCCACAGAAAAAAGTGTAGGACTTCTCACAGCTGACAGTGAAAATGTGGGGGAACTATGAGAGGTATGCAGTGAAGGAGAAAAGCACCACGGGGCGCCATTTAGCTCAGTTGGTAAAGTGGGTGTCCCATGTACAGAGGCTTTGTCCTCGCTGCAGTGGCCCCGGGTTTGAGTCCCGGCCTGGGGTCCTTTGCTGAATGTCACTCCCCCTCTCTTCCACCTGTTTCCTGTCATCTTCTTGAGCTGCACTATCATTAAAGCCATATAAAGACCAAAATACTGAAAAAAGGAGAAAAGCACACAAGAAAATAAAGCACAAGTGCACATATCTGTGTGTTTGTATTATGTGAGATACAGGGGGCCGTATGAACTGTGACTTCTATGCAGCCCAGTGTCCATGGCACTGTCTAGCAGTGTGTTAATCTGGCAAGTTTTAATGGCAGACAACAGCTCTGCATTCCCACAGCAATTCCACAAGTGCAGGCTTCTCCGGCCGCCAAATGGACCGTGGCCACAAGCTAGAGGAGCCTCTGTGTTTGAGTGTGAATGTGTGCATGTGTTTCTATACTCATAAACAAGTCATGTGCCCCACAAAATACAGAGATGAGGTAATCATCCGCAGTGAAGTCATTTTGCAAATCCCTGTAAAAGCCTCTCCTTTTTTCAAGGGGGTTCTTTTAAAGCCAGGATTTAGTTGTTGTTCTCATGGTAAGAATTTATGGTTATAGTTAGAATGATCAGTGGGTCAGCTACGGGCTGCTGTGGGAATTTTAAATTTTTTAGATTCAAAAATCAGTGTATGGATTAGAATGTTCTAGGATGATGGGCGATTCTCTTCACCTGAGGTGTGGGGAGTTGTCAGGATGTGACATGAGGGCGACTCTCTTTGCCTAAAGTGCTGTCAGGAAGTCAGATTAGATGACAGTCATTGTCTTCAAAGACAGTTGTCTTCAACTTCAATGGGTCACCTCTCTGGGGAAAGCTTGATTAACACCTGTCATGAGGTCTGCATCTAGTGTCCTGTTGTAACCTGACAGTATGCAAATCGAGACACCCTGAATGTCTGGAGAGTACATTCTGCATGGGCCTTCTCTCCATCCTGCATGTATCAAAGAGATTGGATTAATCACACCGAGTCTGTAATTCTTCAGGGTATTAGCAACTCTCAAACTTCAACATGGAGAATTTTCCTGACACTGTTCCTCAGCAACACTGGAAACAGGTAGTGCAGTGTGCTCAGTGCATATTTACCAAGTAGAAACAAGATTAAAGGATGGGATAAAAAAATCTGCAACAAATTGTTTGATTAAAATAATAACAAACTCCAAATAAGGGTATCTTAATAAGTAGTCGGAAAGAAGTTTGATCAGCATACCGTGTTTCTCTCCAGAATTGATTAATATCTTTGTTCAAAACAAGTGTTACTGAGTAAGCCTTGGCAATTTGAATGCCTATTATGCAAGGTCATTCATTATATGATAATAGAGAACCAGGCCTAGCGCCAATGAAGCTCCTTCTCCTCTTGTTTATTTTCATTTACATAACAACTTTGGAGTTGTAATTTCGTGTTAAACCATGAATATTTTGGACCCTATTAATTTGCTTCCCTCCACTATAGTTAAGGATTAAGATTTATGGTGAAATATAAAATGAGGGATCAGGGTAGGATTAGGGTTTATGGAATGTATGAAGGTCCTCCTGTACAGCAGTACAAGGATGTTTGTGTGTGTGTGTGTGTGTGTGTGTGTGTGTGTGTGTGTGTGTGTGTGTGTGTGTGTGACACAGGCGAGCCCCAGCCTTTCCTCACTCCTCAGAGGCTATATAA
>OMLP01044708.1:0-22119 GCA_900302685.1 Spondyliosoma cantharus
ATACCCACACCATTCTCCCCTTAATTATTTGAATCCACTAATTCAGACATCATGAAAATATTAATTCTAGACCAAATTAAGAAGTTATTTGCATTTTTCTCTTTGTGATGCCTGAGGTGATCTCACCATGGCCATTACAGAGCTCAGTGCTACTCTTGAAAAACAGCTAGCCATATGTTGTGCACAGGGATTATTCAAAACACTGCACGTGGGCAGAATGTGGTTGAGAAGTTATCTGTAGTTGGCTGCATATAGCCTTACACACGTTAAATATAAAGCCTGCCCATGCCCAGAGGTGAAGATATTTTGAGCTGAATTCTTTGATAATTTATTACCAAGCTTAATTAAATGTGGACCCCTGGCACTGTTTGCAACAGTTTAGCTAAACAAACTTGCATCAAGGCAATTGCTATGCAAATATAGAGTAAGCAGTGTTTAGGCCTCCAGTAAGCCAAAACTGAAGAATCTGTTTTTCTGAAACTAAAAAATCTGCTCTTTTCATTTGTCATGCTGCTAATTAATAACCTATTATTTGCTTCGCTGGCCTTTGTGATACAGTCATGTTAGCAATGTCAAATGGAAAACAGTGTCCTTGATGTACTAAATAACTGAGACAAAATCATTTTCTTTGGCACACAGTTGTAAATAAATGCCTGTCATGGCCAAAAAAAAAAAGAGCACTTTTCCAACTCAGACGTTTTCCTTTGCTTTTCGGCTGCATTGTTCTATTGTTAAGCATGGACATCAACAACAGTCATGACACCAATTTCTACAATAATTGAAAAACAAACAAAAAATAAGTGTTGAAAAACCTATTTGTTATGCTATAAAGTTAGATGAACAAGCTGTACAACAGATTTAATGAACAGCTTTGTATCATACTGGTTGTTGCATTTCTAAAAAGGCTGGATGTATTAATTTTTATCAATATCCACACATCGTGAGAATCATTCAGTTTATTTACCATTCTGTCATCCCCCACACACATACTAATGCAGGGAATATGGCTCAGTAGTTACAGGATACACTATTATCCAGAATTGTAGTCTGTGCGCGAACCATAGCATGTTTCAGATACAATTGGAAAAGAGGTAAAATGACAGCACCTCTACAGTGTTAATGCGCATTTCCTGACATTAAATATACAATAGACGACAAAGCTATGGATAATGAATCAAAATGTGCAGATGCTGAATTGCACATTGTAGTATTTTAGTATGAGATATTCTACATGCATGAAGAATTGTGGTTAAGACCTGCATGACATCCACACCATGGTGGAGTGGGTCTCAAATTCTCTTCCAATCTTAGTTTCAGCCTTTAAGAAACAGAATGCAAATATATACAACAGCAATTGAATAAAACCGTTATACAACAGCATCGCCCGCCACTGGGATCAACACAGAGCTGCTGGGAGCTGACAGGGAGAGCCAAAAGGCAGCTCTTGTGCTCCTGCTGTCCATCAGTGCCAACAGAAACCGCGTCACTAAACTGCAGCGAGTTTCACCATTATTCTCAAAATCTGGCATCGATTCAAGAAAGTGCCAGAGATTGTACTGAAACTTTTTACCTAAAGTTTCAACTTAAAGAAAGGATCTGTATTTTTAATAAATAAAACATTGTACGTTTTATTAGACTTTCAAAATGGAAAGTCTTTTCCTTTGCTGGAAAACAACTTTAAACAGTTATCAATGCTGTCAAATGGTCACACTGGTTAGGACAAGGCACAAAAACTTCCTTGGTTGCATTTTAAAAAAAAAAAAAAAAGATCTCACCATTGTCAGATATGCAAAAGCAAGACCCAAATGCAGGCACGGAAGCAGGCAGATTCACCACAAAAACAAGCTTTAGTGAAAGCCAGTCCAGAAAATCCAAAATCCAAAAGATGATAAGCAAAAAAAGGCAGGTAACAAAAAGCTGGCAAATGAGGAGAATCCAGACAACAGTAAAACGAAAACAGAGGACAAACCTTGAATCAAAGGGGACACAGAGAGCACATGAGAAACAGGGAAAAGATACAAGAATGCAGGACAAAGGCAAGATGACAACAGGAGTGACGTGAAGATAAGCACTGAACAGATGGACCAACACAGGCCTAAATAAAAACAAAACTAACAGGTACAGGTGGAGTAAGTTAGAGAAACACAGGTGAGGGAAATTAATGGAAAAACACTAGAAAAACGGAAGTGACTGAAAAAACTGAGAAAACGTGTGAAGGAGGGAAAGGCTAATGAGGGAGATGCAGTGCAGGTGTGGGGGGCAAAGCAGACTGGGGAGTTGCTCAGGTAACAGGGCTGGCTAATTAATCAGATTCAAGACAGGTGTGGAGGGAAATCAGGCTGGTGAGGAGCACAAGGAAACAAAAGGGAAAACAGAACACTGGAAAAAAGGCAAAAGACAACACAAAACCCAGAAAACACAAACAAAAACACACTCAAACAAAATAAAAACAAAATGACACGACCATGACAACTATGAGTTAAAAATGACTATGGTCAGTCTCCTAACTTATGTGAGTGACCTCACGTAACACATCCGACCTAAGTTACATTTCATGGACTTGGTTATGTAACATGACTGAAAACAAATCACTCTTGACTTCTGCTCACACATAGAAGTCCACTCTGTCACTCTGGGGGGAGAATAGAGTCTAGCCACTGAAAGACGGCTGGACGAGGGTCACAGGATTGCCTAAAATGACAATTGACAGCGGAGACATGATTGGCTAATAGTGTTCTTGGCCAAATCTCTGGTTAAATGGAGCTTCAGTTCAATCAGGAGAGACTCAAAAATTTTTTAGTGAACAAAAAGATTTATTTCCATGTGTACAAAAAGAATAAGAAAGTCTAGAATAGAAAAGAATGACGGGACAGAATTTTTAATGAATGTCAATACTTACCGCAGGGACACATTTCTAGCAGAAGAAGCATAATCTGTATTAGATAGCGAAATGTGTTGCTGGGAAAAAAGATGTACATATTATGATCTGCCCCCCTGAA
This sequence comes from Spondyliosoma cantharus, assembly GCA_900302685.1. NCBI lineage: Eukaryota > Metazoa > Chordata > Actinopteri > Spariformes > Sparidae > Spondyliosoma > Spondyliosoma cantharus. The sequence goes on from OMLP01044708.1 coordinate 3,000, forward strand.
TAGATTGCATAGAACTTAAAGGGATAGTTCAGGTTTTTTTGAAGTGGGGCCATATAAAGTACATATCTATAGTCGGTCTGTTCTCTACTGTAATTGCCGATCAGCGCAGCCTCAGTTTGGAGAAGCAGAGAGCCTCTCTAGCCCAGACGCTCAGCTTTGTACTGCAGTGAACGAGTCCAGATGAAAAGCAAATTTTAACCACCTAAAACAAGGCCCACCTAAAAAAATCTATATCAGTTCAAGTGTACGTTGTATAGAGAAAATTCACAACACTTTACATCACTGTCAGACCGCACTACATTTTCTCAACCGTAGAACCTCCGTATCCCTACGCATTAGCGCAACAGGTGATCTGCGAGCGGCGAGAGGTTTATACATGCAACTCTGTTTACTTTTGCTAAAAACGTAACTTAACAATTTCAGACACAGAATGTAGAACCTCCGTATCCCTACGCAGTTGCGCTAATGTACTTGAACTGATATAGATTTTATAGAGGTAGTTAAAATTCTTTTCATCTGGACTCCGTTCAGTGCAGCACAAAGCTGAGTCTGGGCTGGAGAGGCTCTCTGCTTCTCCAAACTGAGGCTGCGCTGATCTGCAATTACGGTAGGGAACAGACCGACTATAGATATGTACTTTATATGACCCCACTTCAAAAAACCCGAACTACCCCTTCAATGCTTATGACATGATTAAAGGTCGACGAGGACCCAACTGAAATAAAAGGTCATACAACCAAATGAAAATTAGGACAATGACAAACAGAAATACCCTGCAGATCATGACTGATGCATGGGGTCACAAAGACAATGAATATGAACAAATAAGTAAACGGTCAAAAGACCAAAGGGGAAAAAAAGTCGTAAGACCAACAGAGATTAAGACTGGTGGGCCAACTAAAATCAAATGCAAACAGAAATTAAGTCTGAGTGATAAACAGAAATTAAGGTCTGACGACGAGTCAGAAAATACCACGAAAGATGCGTGAGTTCATGAAGAGCATGAATATGAATAAACGATTTAATGTTCAACATAAGGACCAAATAGAAATGAAGGTCTTTTGACCATGAAAATTAAGGCCAACAGGCAAATAAAATATTTAAACAAAACTTCAGGTTCAACAACCAAACACAAATTAACGTGATGATGTGTGAATTGTGTAACTCATGGTACAAAACAAGATAAATAAATGAAGTCATGAAACCCAGACTGAATGTTATCGGGATAACACCCCTAAAGAAGGATCAGACCAGGGGATTAAGGCTTCAGCGATCTTTGATCTTTGATAACAACGTTGATATCAAGCCAATGTAGGAGGTGATGGCCATCGTCCCAGTTTTTGCAGGGACGCTGAAATGCCTTTGTTGAGCTAAGGAGGAAGGTTGCTTTTGGCCCTAAGGTGGATAAGGACTTTGTTTAAATGATGATCAAACACATTTTTTTAAAGGGGTATCCCCTGGGTTAAGGAATCATGGAGAGAGGGGGCTTGTGTAAGGTCTAATTAGCAGGTAGTTAATCATAGATTTGAAGGGACAGAAGGTAGAATCAGTGCGAGCCATAACGGAGCAAGCACCTCCACAAAGGAATGTTTGAGATGTAGACTAATAAATCAGCCAATGACATGCATTGTAAAGTTAAGATGGCCAAGGAGGGAGAGCAACTGTTGTTTTGTGATGTTTTCAGTGGAGCAGAAATACTTTTCTCAACTGGAAGGGATGCTGTCATTTCGACAGCATCCAGTGTTAAGCCGCAATACTCCATGTTGAGTGTCGGGACCTGTGTTTTTTTTTCACCTAACGGGGATGGTGAGCGCCTGAAAACAATGTTTTAGTTTAGCAAGGGATGACCCTGAGCTGTCATGAGGGGGATCTAATGAGGAGGGAATTGTCCAGCAAGGGAAGCATGGAAATGATCCTAACTCTATTTAACAGAATCCAGTAAAGTGCCTCCAAAACTTTGTTGACTATGGACGGGCTGCTCCTGCATCCAAATGTCAGGCACGCCGCAAAGTAAGCATCTATAATGTCTGCTTTGGGTAATTTAGTGGCATTGTCGATGGTAGTGTAGTGAAGAGAGAACGGCTCAGGTGGAATGAGGCTATTAATGCTTGAAAGATGCCGGAGCGATGGGTGAATGGGTAGAAAAATCGTTTCAACCACGATGCTCTCCTGCTGGGGGTTCTGCGGTGGGATGGTGTGCTGGGGTTGGACTGACCAGGGCTGGGCATCTTTGCGGTGGCTGCAGTTGTGGCATGTGCAAAAGTTTTCATTGAAATTATTGCATTTTGATATGATGTTGAAAAGATACATGGGGGGCCTTGTTTGTCAGAGTTATCGGCTGAGCGCAGGGCGGGAAAGAAGTCCTGGCGGTTGTAGGCTGCCTCGGAAATGCGGGGCAGAGGGAAGCGCCATAGCCATGTTACAGGAAATTACGGGGTTGCTTCCAAAGATCAACAATAGCAGGTCAGTATCCAGTACAGACCAGTTTAGGCAGATGTTGGATTGATCGATGTAGAGTGCGACTTTTGCTGGAGAATGTTTTATGGTACAAGTAGTGTTTTGACAACTATGCATCTAGTTCATGCACATAGCACCGCTTATCCTAAAATGGCAATTTTCCCAACAACATGATTTTTCGCTTTCCTGGTTCAGTGATCAAACTGGGAGCGAAGTTATAGAAGTGGGCATGCCATTAGCAAAATAAAGTTGTAATGTATGTGACAATGATATTCTGTAAAACTGTACTGAATGAAAGCTTTCTCTTTTGACAAAGAGAAGAGAGGCTCAAATCACTCCTAGACATGTTCCACTGAAATGCAACAGCCCATGCAGTATGCGTTGGTGTGGCTCGACGTGTGCTGATTAGGTGCTGCCCAAGTGCTGTGTGGTGGGAGAGAAGCTAAACTGTGGTGAAGCCACTGCAGGTGAAATTTAGAGTGGTGGTAAATTAAAGAGCTGCTACTGCACTCATGTTTGTTGTTCATTTTGATCAACTCTTAACTCATTATCTCCCTATAAGGACAGCCTGGCTGTTGTAGCTCTCTAGCTTGTTATTCCTCAAGCTGGTGGTAAACTTGCTGCTGGGCCACAAAGTGCAGAGGATCCATACTGGCAGGGTGGAGAGGTGTCACAGTAGCCCCACAATCAATTGAGCAGGTTCGTCCAGCTGTTGAACATGCACAATTCAGTTAATGTAGACAAAAAAAGTGCAAGCTTGTGTGAAATAGAACAAACAGGGCAAATCAGAAGAGGGTCATTATTACTCTGCATTTTTTAAATCTGTATTTTCGCGTTAATGCTATGTTTGCTATAGCTGCTGACAATAAGCATTAGAGCTAATATGTGTCATCAGTGCTTGTTTCAACTCCATCGTATCAACCTTAAATCTTAAAAAAAAAAAAAATACAATGACAAATGTGTATCAATTTGTCTGACAAGCAGAAGACCTCCTGTCAGTAGGCTGATGTAACATCGAACATAGGCCTTGCATAAAGGAACATGACTGACTTTTTTTTTGCAATACTGTGATAATGAATCTGCTTAATGGACTACATAGTCAGGTAGTGCTTAGTGGACTATGATATTTTTCAGGGTGAAACGTCCCTTTAACAATGTGCTGAAAAGGTTCAGAATAGCAGACCATCAATAGTACTGTAATTAAAAGGAAGTCACTGTGTTACAATAATGTGGGAAACTAGATGTGGACCCAGACACACACGGGAGGCAGGATTGGGGGGAAAACAAAAGCAAGCTTTATTTTAACAAGCTGAAAAGTACAAAAACCCGGAGACTTAGAAAAAAACAAAATCAGTCGAGAGGACAAAAAATAAAGTAGCAACTAAAAACTAAACAAAGTGCAAAGAAAAGGGCAAAGTTCAAATCACAAGAGAAACACAAAATCAAAATCCAAACATATCAATAGGGGAGGTACAGGAGGAGAGACTGGAGGAAACACTACAGAACATCACGAAGAGGTGAACAGAGGCTGACGGATGACGGAACGAACTGACAATGAGTGCAGGGAGAACAAAGACTAAAATACACAGACACACTAATGAGGGGAGCAGGAACAGGTGAGGTGAGGGAGGAGGGAAAAGGACAGGTGAGGTAACGAAGGGAAAAACACAGAGAGGGAGAAACACAGGAGAAACTGAAAAAGAGACGCACAAGGTCATAATATCGAAATCAAAACACAACACGAAGCCAAATCCAGCCTTTAGCCTATGTGTGTCACTCACTTTCAGGGCTGTCAATGGATTAAAATATTTCATTGTGATTAATCCATATGATGAATGATTGTCCACAGTTAACTCCCTAGTAATCGCAAATTAATCGCACATTTTGTTCTAAATGTACCTTAAAGGGATATTTTTCAAGTTTTTAATACTCTTATCAACATGGGAGTGGACAAATATGCTTGGTTAATGCAAATGTGTGTTTATTTTAATTACAATGACAAATACTGTCCAGAATGTTCTCCAGAATAACCTCAAAGGTACAGCATGCTCAAAAAATATGCTGAAATCAAGCATGGCAAAATCAAACATCAAAAAAGCAACAACAGATGGGCCTACTGACCCGAATGTAACATTCCGTATTGGTATTTGAGACTGGACGTACTCCGTCAGTAATTAAATTCACAGTAAATGCAAATAATAAGCAAGGCTTTGAAGCTGAACTTGCCATTCAAAAAACCCTTTTCTTTTTCCATTCTTGCTCAAGGAGGTTTGTTTCTGCTGCCATCACTTCCTGATTTCCCAAACCACCGGGCCGGCTGAGGGTCATAACGTGCACATCACAATACCTTGCTTGGCATGACCCAGCCTACTCTTCCTCTGAGAAATGCAAATGTTCAACTCTCACCAAAGGCTTAACAGAGGCGAGATGTCTCCATAGCTAGACACAGTACGAAAAAACAGGTTCTGTAGCAATGCACCATATGAGAAAATAATGTGTTTTTTTTTTTTCAAATCAAACTAGGACTCACTTCTAGATACTGTATTAACACCTTAGAATGAGTCATGGCTGGTTGAAGTTGACTCAAGTCTTGTAAGCTCTGTTTTTTCAACTTCAAAAAGAAAGTTTACTTAAAGTTGCTGTAGTGATATATTTGTGTTAAAATATGTGTTAAATAGTTCTGTATTCCAGAGTGTTTTGTCACTAACCCATGTCTCTCCTTCCCCTGCTCATGCAGTAAAAGAGAACATTTTCTGGTATTTCTACCCACTTTATCCAATCTAGACAGAACTCCATAAATAGGCAGTCGTGTCTGCTCATGAACGTGGAGAGAGCAGCATGTTTACTGCTATGCCTGACTGCTGTAAGTTCATGTAGTGAAGTGACGTGGAGAGAAGGGATGGGATTGTTAACTGCAAAATCGACATGAAGTTAGCTAAAACAACAACACTTACAGCAGCGTTAACATCCAATGCAGTTTCTTTTGTAATTATCTTTCCCAAGCTCATGTGATCCCCGAATTGCATTGCCTAAAAGTGCAAACTGTTTAAAACATTAGGGTGATCAGACATTGCAGTTGTCTAGGGACAGCTCCTGTTTTTGGTGTCCTGTCCCAGGCTGGAAAGTATCAGTTTATTTCTGTGTCATAAAAAACACACTATACAGTGAAATAATTATTTTTTGTGTCAAAAAACAGACATCACAGACACAGACATCTCAATCATGTTGTGCTTATTTAGGCCAAAAGAGGGGGCTACTTGCTACAGTACCTTCTCATCACTCCCTAGCAATATTTTATGGAAAAAAAAAATATTTTATTGAAAAACAATCTCGAGAAATGTATCCACAACATCATCAAAACTATTTTTTTAAGTCAGATAATGCAGAGAGGAGGGATAGATACGATTACATAGCCTTCAAATGAATTATTCCAATACATTACAAAACTAAGGCAAGCATGGGGATCCGTTAGCCATCGTATTTATCTACAGGAAGCCAATGGAGGTCACGGAGGAGGGGGTCAAATGGGAGAAGTTGCGTAGATTGAAAACGAGGCACGCTGCACCGTTCTGGATACGCTGTAGCGGTTTAGTCGCAGAGGCTGGGAGTAAAGCCTCAGTCAGCCTTCCTGTCCAGTGAAAACCATTTATCTTCAGATGCATTGATATTGAACGTTTGTGATAAACTGCAAAATGCAAAAAATACAAAGTAACAACACAAAATCTTAAAACAAAGTACCAACCAAGAGCAAGGTACAAATCAGTAATGAGAGGAGCAAACAGGAACAAAAAGTCAGGAACAAAAAACTGAAAACATACCACTGGAAGACTCAGGAAATAGCATAGGTGAGTAACACAGGATGAACTGACAACGACACCAGGGAGCACACAGACTATACGTTCACCCAAGGGCTAATTAGAAACAAGACACAGGCGGACAAAGAAAAAGGGCGGCAAATTACACAAAAGGAAGAACATCATGTTTCATCTATACATTTACAAAACGCTGCCCTAGCTAGCTCGGTTGACTGCTTACATTTGTTGGCTAGGTGGGTTATACAAGAATGCTGCTAGTACCTCTACACAAGATAATAGGTCCAAGTCTGCAAACTGTCTTTTAGCAAACTTTTGCGCCATAAAAATACATATGGGTGTCTACAGGTCACAGTAACACATTCACATGTCACATTATTAAATAAAATCATCTGAACTGTTGGTGTTTGTCTATCTTAACCAAACATTGTATTGGATTTTACTGACCAAGATGACCATAAATGCTTATCATTAATACTTCTATTAGCCTGCCCCAATGGTAATTTTATTTTACGCTAATAACAAATACATTTTCAAGCCTTGCATGAAAACTCAAATTCACAAAATACAAATACACATTCAGTATTTGTATTATATATATTTCTAACACTATACAGTCATGCTAATTGCAAATGCACTGGAAAAAAAAGTGGGCCGACGTCCATGCTAAAGATATTCTGAAACTGCACTGAGCTTCTGACACACTGACTACTTAAGTGTGAAGTGACGACCTTTTATTTCTTCCTGCAGGCAGAGAAAAGACAGAGCTGAACATGGTGGACTTGTACCTGAAGCAGTATGAAAAAGAGTAAAAAAAAAAAAAGTTGGCCAATGAGCTGCAGATCATGAGGAAGAAATTGAAGTGAAAAAACAGCAAAAAAAAATGAGAATTCTGTAGTATGTTAGCGATGTGCCCCCTAGGAGAGGCCTGAACTGTGCAGGAGGCTGAGATGACTGAGTAGGAATGACTGTGCCAAGAAGAGAGGGGAGAGGCAGAACATGTAGTACTGTGTTTTAGTTCACTGTAAAAATCACTGCAGGTGTTCTGTCTCAGTGTACTTATGTATGTACGTGTTTCTGTTTTGTGTACCTTTCTGGCTTGCGTTTGTACCTGCAGATGACCTTCAGCATCAGCAGCTGTCAGTGTTGGCTGCTGCCATGTGGCAAACACTACTTCAGATCGTAAAATTTGATGAAGGAACACACAGGCAACTTAGGTAGAAAATCAGACAATCAATGAGGCGGAGAATCAGCTGACCTTTCCTTTTCCGTGCCTCCCATCATTTGTCTGGCTTCTAATAGAAATTGCAGCATGGAAGATTAAACCGTGATATGTGGCTGGCCCTCATTCCAAACTAGTACTGAGACAAACGTGCTGCTGAAGATGTCCGGTTGAATTGCGCTTGCGTGTGTTCAGTCTGTGGCTCCCTACCTGACAGGAGGGAGTTTGTAGGTAGTTGTATACCCAAATATTGATTTATATTTCTGTGCCAGCAATGCCAGGAAACCAAGTGTTTGGCCTGTTGAATGTAATTGAAAGGTTTTTCTGTTGTTTTTGTCCAATTTAATCAACACCTTTGCCACACGCACAGTTATACAGCTTCACTAGTAACCACAAACAACTGGATACACATGCAGCCCCTTTGCACGTATGATTTAATCATCATTGTATTTCCTTTCAGTATTTCAGATTCATCATCTCCAACAGCAGAGCAGAGCTATACAACATCACAGCTGATACTCACAGGAGACATTCGTTTTGGAGAGCGAGTGCATGATGGCATAGACGACCTGCTTGCAGGAGGAAGTTGGCCCACCTTGGATAATAGCAGCAGATTGAATCGCCATACTTGGTCAGCCCTTCAGCCATCTGCTGGTACCATGGGAGTCTGAGGTAGAGACACCCCACTGGAGTGGCCCCTGCCCAGGCCTGGCCTGGACTCTGTTCAGGTGGTTGCTGCATATGCTGTCATCTCTGAGCCTGTGCCCAATTACACCTCATCTGATATGTTTATGGCCTGAAACAAAGCGCAGTTTGATTCACAATTGTAGAGTGTAGCAGTTTGAACTAAAGGGAAATCGAGGGTGAAGGTTAATGTAGAAAGTAGGAGCAGCATGAGTTTGAAATGACTCTGAGGTGATACATGTGAGGCCTGTGAGGGGTCACATGTGACTCCACAGCTATGCTTAACAACGTGTTTGTTGTTATAAGGTCTGAAAAGGTGAAACTATTCAGTATTTTCATACCATAGCCAGGATTTTACAAGTGTTGATGTCATGAATACTACATGTGGCTTGTTTTGGATGACACATTTTTTATGTCTTGGTTGATAAAATGACCAGTAGGTAATGATTTAACCATTTGATCATATCTTGAACTGTTTCGATTGACTCACTTGTTAAATGAACTATGTTTTCCATCATTACTACGTATTCTATTTATCAACATTTTAGTGTCTTTCATTATTATTATTAGATTCTACTTTATTTACATTTTTGTTATAATCTATTTTTACAGTATGTGTAGGGCTTTGTATCAATTGTATTACATTGTTGTAATATTACTACCCATATTTTAATGCTGTGTTGATACATTAGTCCCTAAATCCTTTATTGTTCATTAATATCCCATGTTGTTTTCAATCACTTTTAAAGTAATTTCAGTCTGATTATTGTGACGTTGCGAGTTGGCAAAAATGATAAAAATGTGAATTAGGGTGATGTTTTCTTTAGAGCTGTTATTTTTTCACGGAATTGTGTCAGGATTACATCTTATAGTTTAAAAACCCTTCACTATGATCAAACAGTGATGCATGAGTCATTGCCTTTGTTTTTACTGTATTATGTAGATGTTTGTTAGTCTGCATTATGATAATTATTGTGATAATGATCTTTATGTAAATAAACAAATAAATAAGAACCTAATATACATACAAATTATTCTCCTGATATTGGGGAGTGTGGGGATCCCCTCTCCTCCTATAGTAGCTCGCACACTCTCACAAGCCCCATTCACACAGCCGTTTGCATGCGGGGTTCCTGCGCCAATTCTCCACCTCCTCCTCTGTGTGAAAGCTTCAGATGCGGCAAGGGGGGAAATTTCGCTCCGGCCCTGATCCGCCTCTGGAGGTAGTATCAGAGACGCATTATTTCTGAACCGCCCCAGTGTGAACTGATAAGCCGGAGGCGCGGAGCGAGGGCTTGTCGGTCAGACCATCTGATAACTGCACAGGTCTCTCACTTAACTTAATACAGAGAAATGTCTCACAAAGCAACATTACATGACCGAACAACAGTAACATAGTAACTGTAACTGTCGTTGGCAACTTATATGAGGAAAACAAATACCACAGATATACGTAGAGAAGTGTCCGCCTCCTGTCCTCCTGTCCTACCAACTCTTCGTCACATTTCTGCCCGAAAAACAGCGTCTGTCACCGGCGAAACACTTTAACTCACCGAGTGTTTGTGATGAAAATAAATCACTGTGACCGTCAGCCCTCCAAACTGAGACTTCAGGGAACTTTCCTCCAGAAAACAGCCTCCGTCCCGCGAGGGAGTCAGACAGCGTCCTGTTTTCCTGATGCCGATTATGTAATTGTCATTTATAGCGAAAAACGTAACTTCATCACTTTCCAGGATGTTTGGTGGGTCAGGATCTCAATCACTACCAGTGTTGGGGAAGTTACTTTTAAAAAGCAGTGAATGCTCGTTACTCGTTACTTCTTAAAAAAGTAATCCCTTACTTTACTTAGTTACCCTCTATGCAAAGTAACTTTTTACGTTACTCGTTACTTTTACTTTTACGGTGCTCGACTTTGGGCAGAAACCCATCTCATTTCCTAAATGTGTACAGGCCTACATTAAGTTCTACTATGGAGACATAACAGGTATTTCTTTTGTGCTCTTTATTATGAAAAATGCCACAAACAGAGCACTTGACAAGAAAACAACAAGTTACCGTTGGTTGTGGAGCTCCGCCTCTTGCCATGATGACTGACTGCTCTCTGCATGCTATTGCTAGTAGCAGCCTCAGTGTCATGTGCTGTGATATTTGTGGGTTATTATGGTGCTTGGTGCTCCTGCTCAGCCATCCAGCCCTCCGCACCTCTACAGCAGCTACTCTCTCCGTGCTCACCGGCTCACCAGCGCACCGCAGCTACCAGCCACCGTACGCTACAGGTCCAGCACCTCCACGTCTCCAGACGGGGACTCCGCCCGGAGCTCGCAACTCCCTCACGATCTGTTTCCTCGAGTAATCAATAAATCGCTCCTTCAACTTCTCCAAGCACAACACTCAGTGTGGGATGAGAGCTTGCGACTATTGCGCAAGCACGCAGCTGAGGCAGTGTCGCTGTCAAATCTGTCCCTCGGAAAAGTAACGTTTTGCCCAACTGAAAAAGGAACTACGTTTTGTTACCATATTTTCAGTAGTAACGCGTTACACTACTTTTTACCCGAAAAAGTAGTTACGTTACTGTAACGCGTTACTGTAACGCGTTACACCCAACACTGATCACTACACATTATAACAGCATCCATATGATTAGAAACAGTCCGCGGGTTTAGATTGACAGGAGGACACCTGGGAAACACCGACGTCATCATCATGACATGTATCGTCACGCCTCTTTAGGAGCCGCAGCTCCGGCTTTCTTTGTGAACTCACACTCCGGCTCGTCTGGCTGCTTGGCTCTGTGTAAATCACCATCGGCGGAGAATTGGCGAACCACCGCTCCGGAGTTAATCCGGATACGCTGTGTGAAAAGGGCTACTGTGTGCATAGATGAATCTCTTGGCCTCTTGCTTAAAATCGGACCACTTTTTTATTAACTCCTCCAAAGTCTGAGGCTCTGAACTTGAGGCGCTCTCCGCTTCTGTCACGTTCTACCTTTTCACTTTATCAATTTTGTTGCTAAAGCCAGATCTGAAGCCTCCAAATAGAGCTCTTTTTCATCTGTCGGGTTGATCAATCATTACTTCAAGTTCATGGTCCAAAAAAAATTACACTTCTTGTTCTTCAACTGCTTCTTTGCTTCTAACATTTCTCCTCAACACTACACAAAATGATTGCCCTTCTTCAAGACCATTTGGGGTTTGTTTAGAGTCATTTATAGGGAATTGTTGGGATGGTCAGACAGCTTGTGCTCGTGCTTAAAATTTCAGGATGATTGAGATGTATGAGGAAAAGACACGTGGGAACAGATGAACATGGAGTTTTATGCATCTCATGAAAAGACTGTGCTTGTTTTGTGTGTACACAGAATTTCCAAACTTGAATATACAGTGTTTTATACAGTTGGCCCTAGGCCTGTCATGATAACAAATTTTGCTGGACGATAAATTGTCCGAGAAATTATTGCGCTAAACGATAATATCATCATTTTGAGACCATTTTTCAACTAATATAATGATAATGGCATAATAATGCAAGTACACCCTTTCAAAGAACAATAAACTTTTATTTCTAAAGAATATTTAACATTGGAATTGGAATGTGAAGAAGATATTAATATCCAAAATAAATAAAACAACCAGAAACAATAAATAAAAAGGACTCTCAGGCTCTGATCTGGTTTTGCAGTACCGCAGTTATAGGTATGTGTTATAAAAACGACAACAGGAAGTGTTCCTGACCGAAGGATTAGTAGAAGAGCTTGTATTTGTCTCCTTAATTATGCAGCAACCAGGGCCACAATAATATCTGTCAGCGTAACTGACATGTTACTCTATCTTAACTGTGTGTTCAGTGGTTGTCTGGTGGTAATGGCATTGTGTTTCTCTTGCAGTTGGTTTGTAAAAACAAACAGCCAGTGGTCGAGCTGATGCAATGGATTGTGAGCTGTAGATTCCCAGATGGTAAACACACCGCATGGCTGCTGCAGCTGCAGCGCCTTTGGGCTCATTAGGTGATGCAGACCGGACAGGTGGTTGAGCAGCGGTATGGCAGCCCGCTCCTGCAGACCATCACCCTGCTTGCTCCACCTAACGAGACTAGGGTCACCCTTGTAGCGAAAAACAGCTCCGGAGAATGAGTGAAGAGGTCGGAGTGTTACTACAGCGCAAACATCGCCAAAAACAGACATCTGTGTACGATAGCAGTTTGAGTTAAGAACGAAACCAACCATCCAGGGGTGGAGTAGGGCGGGTATGATTGCATCCTCTGTTATCCAAACACAAAGATTAAATGACAAGGAGTCATAGTAGAATGCGTTCATACTGATTTCCCTTGTTTGATCCATGAACTTTACAAGCAAATTAATCACGATAGGTTGGTCAATATCACAGTCCCACAACAATATTTTTTTTATATTGCCCAAAATTCTGTTTATCGTTACATCCCTACTGATTACAAAGACTGTAATATATAGTGTACTAAACAAGCGGAAAACAGACTGTTGTATTACCTGCAGAAGGACAGTGCCACCAGGGAAGCTGAGCTGGACACAGTACTTTGGAGCATTGTCCCATGAGAGGAGTTGCAGGTCCTCTATGGAGCTGTAGGACAATGACGTCTCCATGTAACCAGTGGGCTGGAGAGGAGAGAGAAAGCGAAAAAGATATTAGTCTGCCACTATCTAACATTTACAGTACGTATTGTAAATTTAAACAGAGCCAGAGGAGTAAAAGGTATTCATTTTACTGGCAGTCCACTGAAAAGACAAAAAGAAACATATCCTAAGCTAACCTGCCCTGGGTAAACACAAGGCCAAACAAAACCTCCAAACACTGCCTGGCCAATGCTGTTATACAGTACACAGAGTAGTCTTTATCAACTGTGGTGACATTTGACGTAGTTCCAAGTGAACAGTCATTGGATAGTGAACCAAAGTGGAAAATCAATTTAGCAAAAGCATTAATCACACAAACATCACCTACAAAGACATTGTTCATTAGGCTTTAAGTAAAAACACAAAAACACACACACACGCATGTGCACGCACACACACACACACACACACACACACACACACACACACACACACACACACACACAACCTAGTGTGATACAGAGCTCTGATCCCAGTCTCACCACTGTGAGAGCTGAAAGCAGATGCAACTGAGTGACAGGCCACAACCTGTTTGCTAGTCTCAAAATGATTACAGAGATGCTGACAAATTACCACAAGTTTCCGGACTTAGGAACAGAGGAGTCTTTAGAGAGAAAAAAAGAACCTAAACAGATAAAAATAACGAGGCTGACTGAAAGCCACAAGGAAACCGAGCTTGTATATCTTCCCCCCCAGGAGAAGTTTGAAGAGAAATGTTTAATGCCACAGTATGTCTATAATAAGACGTGTCCGTCAGTAGTGCAGAAATGGCAGTAAATGAGCGTCACTAATTGACTTAGTACTTATTATTGTTGTTGGCAGGTCAACTGTATATATCCACACAAATGGGCCCTACAGCTGTCATCTGCAGTGGCCTTTGTACCCAATCAGAGAGCAAAACTTGAGCTACTCAGAGTGTTCTGATAATGTTCTGGTTGATATTTCCTCTATCTCTTTTTATATTTTTTGGTCCTTTTTATGCCTTTTTGATAGGACAGCTCAGAGATGACAGGAAACAGGATGGGGGGTGGACATGCAGCAAAGGGCTACAGGTCGGACTCAAACCCCATGCCGCTGCAGCAAGAACAAGGCCTCTGCACATGGGATGCCCGCTCTACCAACTGAGCTAATGGGCACCCTATCTATTTAGCTTTAAATAGAAGAGAAAAGTAAACTTTCTGCAGCTGAGTGAGTTTAGAATGTTTCAGCTGGATATGGCCATCAAGTCCTCACAGACCACGGCAATATATTCACAATTTTTTGTATCTTATTTCAGAAAATTATTGTCTCACATACTTTCTATTCTATTCTATTCTGAGTTATCAGTGGAGAAACATTGATTTTTAAGTGTGATTTACTTGTCTCGAGTGTGTCACCAAGCAACAGATAGAGACAACAGCAGACACAATAGAAGTGTAAAGAACTCCATTTTATGGGTCTAGAAAATTAATCCCAAATTACCACAATTATTATCTCGAAGTTTAAGGAAAATTTACCTTACCCTTATTTAATAATAACGTGCTGTTATTTTCCAATAAGCATTTGATAAATAGTTGGTAATGTCTTTAATACATGTCCAGCAAACCACTAACTGGTTTCTGCTTAATTTCTGCTGATCATGACATTTCATTTCTGTCTAACTTCCCCTCGGCAGGCCACTAAATTGAAGTGAGTTGTTGCAGATTCATCCAGCTAGTTTATGCCTAACTTCTGCAAATCAGTAAACTGTAGCATGTTTAATAGCCATTTATAGTCTCACCAAAGAAACTATTTCAAAAATGAAAATTCGAACAACACAGAAGTAATGTATAAACTAGTTGAAGATGAAGATTTTAAAAGCTATTTATCAACTACTTATTGTTAAACAGCAGATAAATCATAATCGGGGTAATTTTCAATTAATGTTGAGGTAATTTTTATGGTTATTTCAAAGAAACTGAAATCTGTGAAATGCCATGAATATTGCAGACCTGTAAAATGAAGTGTTACCTAAAATATCAATAGCATAAATCAGTGGATCTCCAAGACATCTCTATAAAAGCAAGAAATCTCTGTCTGTCTGTCTGTCTGTGCCTCATATATCTCTGCACACCAGGATCAGACTGACCTGAGAATTTCAACATGGCTGCTGCATGGTTTAAGGGTGTGCAACATCGGCTTTGTTTGGACTACAAAGATACCGTTAATAAATTATTTCATAAATGCTTCACAAATTCCGCTAGCATTGTCAACCATGGCCACCATAGCCACCTGCACACCATAGCCACGTGTGCACCAGAGCCAATCACTGCAGAGCCCACCCCCACGCCCCACCTTAAGAGACACACAGATTTATACCTGCAGCGGCGCGAGCTGGACCGGGATTTTGGTAGTGGTTCAGTCCCATTCTGTGCATCTAAATTGACTGTTGTGGATTACTGAGACTGAACGAGTCCGGACCGAGTCTGTTCCAGTCTGAGGAGATCCGGATACGCGAGGACAACAAACTGGAATCGGAATCTGTGGATGTTCGTGTGTAGCTAGCTGCTAGCCCACCCCCACGCCCCACCTCCTGAGTCGACGGACGTGCCGGCGTGTCCAAAAACGTACTTACGGTAAATAATGTCCATAATGTCGAATATTGCCGTCACATTTGCTGCACGTTTGGTGCAGGAAGAAACTGTAAAAAACGGGCTTTTCTCAAGAAAGTGTCCACAAGCAGGAAGTGTTTGCAAGCTAAACACAAGTTCCTATTGGTGGAAAAAAGCACCACACCAACCAATCACAAAATTATATGGCAAACCATGTGATTTGGTTGCTGGGGAACAGGGGGAAGTTGTGGGAGGGACGGCGGCAAAAGAGTGACAGCAGCGCCATTGACGGTGATAGAGACTGCGATAGAGATAGCGAGTCTTGAGAGTTGAGAGATTTGTGACATATAGTGTGTTATGTAGTGTTTGGTGTAGTGTATTTAGTGTGTAGTGGAGTCGTTTTTTTGTTTTGTGAGTCCAAACAATGAGGAGACTGCTGAACGTGAAGCAGGCAGGAAGACTGAGGCAGCCCCGAGCCTGAGGCATTGCCTGCATTTAAATGTAAATAGTTACATATAACTTTGTAAATTTCACAACTTTAGCAAACAACAATTTATATTTGCATTATAAGTCATAAAAATGGTTCGTTAAACATATTTGTGGTTTTCGCTGTAAAAAATCTAACTTTTTCCTACTCGGTTTTTATGTTTTTTTGTGATTTTAGGTCCATTGTGTTAATACAGTGTGTCAAAATGAAAAAATAACTGTACAGTCACACATGTAAGGTTGTGCTGAAAATAATGACACCAAATAAGGCAAGGTAAATAGTTTTTAGGGTGAAATATAATGGTAAAATCAAAAGTCGTCAAAAACCATAGCCAAGACCATTATATCCCTGACGTCTCACCTTCAAACACAGCCTCGTTTGGCCATCCATGAAAAAGCTACTTAACCCCCCTTTTCTGTAGGAATACATACTTCCTACTGGCAATGCACTAGACCAAAACTGTTTTTTCAAATGGGAACTGAATGGGGACACACCAGGTTTCCATCAGATAAAAGGGTAAAAAGAATTAAAAACAAAAAAGTGAATTAAGTGTTGTTGACCTGTGTCTTGGAAATGGTTGATTCATTATGAAACTAAGCAAAAAGGGAACTACAATTTGCAGGGACTTTTGAGACAGTCCATAACTTCCGCTCATTAGTTTCCCATCTTCCCAAGTTGATGTTATTTAGAGGTTACTGAGGTTAGAGATTAACACTGAACTTACAGCCACCTACTGTATCCACAGCAATCACTGAATTACTTTGGATACAGAAGAAAAAGTCTGGCAAGTTGTGAAGTTCTGATAACAGCAGTATGTCTGCAGCAGCGGTTTTCAAACTGTTTGTGTCCAAGGCAAACCAAAGGACCGGCCAAAATTACAAGGCCCACCTGTATTCATATTTACGGAGCCCCAGACATGACATGGTCAAAAAAATAAATAAATTGTGGCCACAAAATAGTAATTAGTGGCCACGAAATAAGTATAACGTACACACGAAATACTAATTAATAATATTAATATCATTCCTGGACAGCTGGGAAAGCAAATCGAGCGCACCTTCTCAAGAAACTGTAATAGCCTAAGTGATGTCCTTAAGAGTGTCTTTTCTTATTCTGTTCTAGTCAATATCTTGTTATGCCGCATTTAGGCAGTTATTTAATTAGGCCTATAATATAGTGAACTTTTAATCTTCTGTGATTTTATTGATGGACAAATGTCCAGAGAACACTACAGACACCTTCAGTAGTTCAGTCAGAGCAACAACAACCTGCAAATCAATACAAACTAGATTTTGATCACTGATGAGGCTGTAGGTTCCCTTGACAACGCGATACATACAGTGAGCGATACTGTAACTGCACGGCTTCGTCCAGTGGCATCATTAAACGCTGCAGCTCATATAGCCTATGTATTCCCTCAGCTGAGAGTCTGACACACATGATGCTACTTTCAAAGGAGATGATCAGTGCCCATCAGCACTGCCTAAATGTGGGATAACATGATATTAACTGGAACAGAATAAGAAAAGACACTAAGGACATCACGTAGGCTATTGCAGTTTGTAGAGAAGGTGCGCTCGGTTTGCTTACCCAGGTGTCCAGGAATGATATCAATATTATTAATTAGTATTTCATGGACACATTATACCTACTTTGTGGCCACAAATTATTATTTCGTGCGCACGTTATACTTATTTCGTGGCCACAATTTAGTAATTTGTGGGCACGAATTAGTATTTCGTGGCCACAATTAAATTTTTTTTTGACCATGTCATGTCTGGGGCTCCGTACATATTGGTGCAAAATAGAAAAAATCTGCAGCATGTGTTATCCATTCACATTGCACATTTTGTTTTTAGTTCCCTCAAGGGTTTTTAAAGTATTTATCAGGGTACAGATTTAGCCTCTGTATTAGGAGCAAATGGTCACACCTAAAGGATATAGTTAATTAAAAACTCATTCATTACTTGTTGTATAGTTGTATATTTCAATCATAATCTATGGTAACAAATTGCCATGGCACACCAGTGTGAAACATTTGAAAAAAAGGCATTCTAAGGCCTTGACTTGATTAATTGATTAAAAATGTTAATGTTCAACCATTTATACCAATATCGAATTCTTGTCAGATAGGGAAAGGCTCAAATTTAAAATAATTACAAGGTAGAATGAAAGAAATAATAAATTAATGGTGTAGTTTGTTAGAAATGGCCAGAATTCCAATTCTAAACTATAGGGGGAAGCTTTACTGCTTGCTGTGACTCACTCTTAGGCTGAAATGGGATGGGTCGCTGCAGTGAGGACACAGCCTCTGTACATGGGGTGCTCTAGCAACCGAGCTACCAGGGCGCCCCATTAATATCCATTTTATTTCATTGACATTTTGTAGATCATTTCAACTGATCAACTACAAGGGCTATCAGTTATCACCTTGAGAGTTACAAAGTAGTCTCAGGAGACAGGACAGGTCAGGGTTAGCGAGGAGACATCTCTGCAAAACAGTACATAGATGTCTTTGACAAAACCTCATTAGTTGTTTTTTCACATGCTGTTGATAATGTTAGTAATTTTATTTTATATTTTTAGCTAAAAATCTGGCCAAACTGCCCCAAATGAATAATTTGAGTCTGTTGTCTCATTTAAACTGGTTGTGAAATGTGCTGCTCATATACTCAAGACCTTCCTTTCTAGGCTGGCTTGTAGCTGAATTCTATTTATTTATGTCATGCCTGTTTTATGTTTTATGTTCTGTATATTAAGTTTTGATTTCCATGCCCTCTTGTGTCTTGTCAGTGTCTCCATGTTTGTCTCCCTCTGTCTGCCAGTGTTCTCCTCTGTGCTTTTCCCCCCTCGTTACCTCACCTGGCCTCCTCCCTCCTCACCTGTACCTCGTCTTGTCATTAGTGTCTGTCTACTTAGTCTGTCTCTCCCCTGCACTCCTTGTCGGGTCATTGTCTTTGTTCCCTCTCCTTGTGTCGTTGTAACCCCTGTCTTCGTTTCCTCGCCTTTTGTCCATGTTGCCTTCATCGAACCCTCTTGACACCACCTTGCCTTGCCTTGCCTTGCCCTGCCCCTGCCCCTGCCCATGTCACAGGTTTGTGTTTCATGTTTTTGGTTTTCGGTCTGTTGCATTTTTGCCGTTTGATTTTAACTTTGCCGTTTTGTTTGGTACTTTGTTTAGTCTTTTCTGTTGCTACTTTGTTTCTTGGTTTTCATTCAGCTTTTTGTTTAATAAAGCTCGCC
>OMLP01044709.1:10485-23560 GCA_900302685.1 Spondyliosoma cantharus
ACTGAGAACCATGGCCTCAGATTTAGAGGTGCTGATCCTCATCCCTGCCGCTTCACACTCAGCTGCCGATCCAGTGAGCATTGTAGATCTAAAGCCGATGGTGCCATCAAGACCACATCATCTGCAAAAAGCAGTGATGTGGTCTCCTCCACACCACGACTGCACCTCCAAATCCTTTTCATTTTCTCTTTCCGCTTTTTCCGCCAAGTCAGCTCATCACAGGACCCTTACTGATGGCAGAGGCTGGCAACAACGGAAGCTTTGAACATCGTCCATTCAGGTTTGATATCCCCAGCCTCCACAGGGATGCTAGAAAAGCTCCTTCGGAGGTGGGAGTTGAAGGCTTCTCGGACAGGGGCCTCCCCCAGATGTTCCCAGCTTACCTGCATGCTGCGAGCCACACAGAGGGGTTGGGGAACTATGTCAGGATGCTGTTTGTTGATTTTAGTTCGGAATTCAACACCATACTGCCGAACATCCTCTTACAGAAGTTAACTGACCTGGGATTCCCTCCCCTCATCCATGACTGGATTAACAGCTTCCTGATGGACTGGCCACAGACAGTGAGGCTTGGGACCCTAACATCCACCACTCGGACACTGAGCACAGGTTTGCCTCAGGGCTGTGTGTTAAGCCCTTTCCTATATGCCCTATAGACATACGACTGTGTCCCTCTCCACCACTCTAACATCACTGTCAAATTCGCGGATGACACAACAGTGGTAGGCCTCATCTCTGGCGGTGATGAGACAGCATACAGGGGAGGAGGTCCAGAGGCTCGCAGCCTGGTGCTCAGTGAATAACCTCCTGCTGAATGCCAGCAAAACAAAGGAGATGGTGATGGACTGGAGGAGGAAGAGAGCTGACCCTGCCCCACTACAGATAAAGGGTGACTGTGTGGAGAGCCTCTTCCCTTAAGTTTCTTTAAGTTTCTTAAAAAACTGCTTTTTTTCAGTTAGGTTGTCAGCCACATGCAGGCTGACAACCTAACTGAAAAAAAGCAGTTTTTTACTTTCATTTTATGGCAATAGTAGGGAAATATCAGGGTTGGAAGTAACTAATTACAACTACTCACATTTCTGTCAGTAAGTAATTTTTTTTTTGGGTTGTACTTTTAGTGTTTTGTTTTTTTTCCAAGTCTAATTTTACTTGTACTTAGCAACACATTACACCATGGCATCTACTCAGTTACCTTTTAAGATAATAGTTGAGCACTGAGAACAATTTGAATTTATATCTTTCATCTGCATTTTTCGGATAACAAACGGACTTATGAAAACCCTGACATACAACAAACAAAACTCTGCAGCAGGCGCAGGTTTGGAGAAGTGACCATGACCATGAGTGGAACAGAGCAGGAGTTTGGGAATGATTTAGACTGAAGATTCAGAGAAACAGAAACCTCTTTGATTGAATGCCTGCTATTGATAATGCATTAAACATCAGCGGTTAAAAGTTAAGTATACTCTGGACAGTGTTTGAGAAGAATACTTTGCATTTTTAAGTATTATCTTAACACCTACTTGTAATTGAGTAATATTTCAAAGATGTAACTTCACTTATACTTGAGATTTTCGGTACGCTTTCCAACACTGGGAAATGTTGGTCCTGTTTAAACAGGTGAATAATAATAAAGTGGAATGTTAACAGTGTCTGCAGGCCACACGTACGTCAAGACGTTCAGAGGCCGGGGCAGTAGCGATGGACTCCTGCTCGCACGGCTTCACCTGGGGGACTTCAGCGTCGTTCAAGGCCTTGAGCTCTGTGGAGAGCTCAAGGTTGAGAAAGATCTGAACTGTAAACTGAGTTTTCAGCTCATCCAGTTGTCTCTCATAACTTCCCTCCTTTTCCAGGGTGTTTTGTTGGAGATTATTGATTTCCTCAGTCATCCAGGTCAGCCCTTCGGTTGGTAACCATCTGCAAGCCTTTGGACACTGTGTCTGCGTGAGCCTCGACTTCTGTCTCAAGCTCCTGCTGCAAACTTTCAGCCTGCTGTCTCACAGTGATGAATTCCGTTTCATACCTTTGGCGGATATCAGTGATTCTGTCCAGTTTTTTCTTGGACTGGGTTGTTCTTCTGCTTCTCCATCTGGAGCTCAGCAATGAACTTCTCATGGCTGGATGTTTGTCATTTTCAGCTCCTCGTATTGTTGTTGAAAAAGCTTTCTTTGCTGGATTTCCTTCAGAAGCTCGTGTTGGAGAGTCTCAGCCTGCTAACAGTGTTGACATCAGTTTCATACCTAAGATAAGCATGAATATGAACATACTACACAGTAACTCTCCTTGTATATGCACAATTTTTGCCATTTATAATAAATACCTGAGTCTGATCTCATTGTGGGAGACCCTGATCTGATCCAGTTGTTTTTGAAGGAGATTGTTCCTTTCCTTCTCTGCCTGGAGGTCAGCTTGATACTTCTCATTGATTAAATGGGCAACTTGGAGCTCTTCATAATCGTTATGAAGGTCTTTTTTCTTCTTCTGCCTGGTGTTAGCTCTCACCTGAGTAGCTATCTTTGCGTTGCTGAGAGTTACATCATCGCTGTACTTTCTCAGCCGCTCCAGCTCTCTGGTGGTTTCTTTCCCCCTGTTGAACATTTCTTTCAGGGTTTTCTGCTTTTCAGCTGCTCTTTGGTGTCTTTGAGCTCTTGGAGAAGTCTCTGCCGAGACATGTCTGTGTGGTGCTCGCTAGAGTACTCCATTTCCTTTCAGTTGGTATATTCTGTCTCAGAAAAATACTGTGAAAAGTACCGTCGCTGATGAGCAGATAGAGTCCTGTTGTTGTTTGCTTTTCTCTCTCACATATTCACGGCTGTGTCAGTGGAAGATGAAGCGTTGGACTGAAGAAATGTCCTGTAAACCTGCAGTTTATATAGACCTGCTACAATAGAATGTTGGCATGACTGGAAGATTGCACACACACATGCATGCACTTTTTGTGGTTCAAGCAGATGAGGTGGGTTTGTTTTTAGGCATCATTGCACTCTTGTTGCACTTAACTTTTGATGTATTTTGAGTCACCTGTCCATTCTCTTAACGCACGTATTCTTGTTCAGGGCCACATGAGGTATAATCCCATCTTTTTTGACTCAGATACTTTCCACACATTTCAAGCTACGGGTCACAGCACCTTTGTCATTACAATCCTCCAGCTCCATTACATATGGTTGGGTCGTGGTAAGTTTTGGATGCGGCAGAGGAAATGACAACATCTCTGGAAATGGGAGAACACAGCTGTCTGAGAGTTTACAGATGTTAAGTAAATGTTTTATTACAGATGTTCATACCAGACAGCAAAGATCATACATCCCAGTGAAGCAGAGTGTTGACTGAAAAACAGCATCCAAACTCATTCAACCCGGATCCCTGACAGATAGGCCTCCTACAATCGGACCTGTCAGGGAGTGACAGTGCTGTTTCCTCTGAGAAGGCCAGCGGCAGTTCAGAGGAAGTTGCTAACCACATTGTTTCCTGTCACTGGGGCGACACTGCAGCTGTTTCACACAACCATGAAACATCAGATCACAAAACACACCAGCTGTGGTGTCCGGTTTGTGTGCGTGTACGTGTAAAGGGGCGTTCCAATGGATCTACGACTGCGTTCAAAAAATGAATGATTTTTTAAAAAACAAAGACAACATTTATTGACGTATTTCTCTTGTTTCTATAAAGCACCATCGAAAAACACTAAAAATCATTACCAGGGAAGTACAAGTAAACTCATTGGTGGAAAATACAGCGAGTTTAGAATCGGAGCTGTTGCAGGTTGAATCTGTCAAAACACCGGTCATATCCTTTGTTATGATAAGAACACGCCCCCCACTGCTCTCTGATTGGTGCTCTTGCGCTATCGGGCCCGCTATCTCTGTTCGTATTGGTCAATATGATGATCTGTCAAAGCGCAAGTGCCGCCTTGAAAATCAATGAAAAGTGAACGGGACCTCCGGAGTGAGAGCCACGTCAAGCTCGAGGGAGGACGTAAAGACGTTCCCGGAAGTGAGGAAACTTGATCTTCTAAATAAAATATTTGAAACCCAATTTACTCCAGATTGTTGGGCCAGCGCCTTCCATGGTAGTTTGCTCCGATGTGTGTGTATGTGAATAGTTGAATGACAATATTGTAAACCTTTCCCGATAAAAAGCATAGTAGAACAGAATAAAGTATTATGGTTCTGCAGCACGTCACACTGCTCCGAAACAAACTTATCTGAAATGTCTTTTAGTGGGTTTGACAAAGCTTATTTATTTTTGGTGCATTATTTGTGGTTGTGATTTGAAGTATTCGAACATTTAAGTGGATTAAAGTAGCAATATTAAACACTTATCTTGTGTGGGGAGTCCCGCATTAACACGATTAGTTTTCGGCAAAACTTCCATTTGTGAGTATCCTTTTACATAAAGTATGTGGACACAGTCTACATGGAATTTAGTTATTTATTTGTAGTAACAATAAGTATGAGTACATTTTGAGACCCCCGTAGGGCGTCCATACCTGCTGCTAATTGAAAGTATGGCTAATTCAAATTTAGCTTTCCTGTTTCCTCTGTCATCATGCTTTATTTCAAAAAGCATATTTAACTTGCAATAGCCTGTTTTCTAAAGTCTACATGTAAGCCTACACAGATCTTTCTGTATCTTGTTATTTTTTAGTTTTGTTTCACAATTAATAACATTCCGCTTTTAATACTTGTTATTCATAATTTGATCATCTCGGTTTGTCGGTTAATCATTTCCACCGGCTGTACCCGTGGGATTGGTAAACCCCCTGACCGAGGGTTTTATTTTGAAAGCTCGGACCGGAAACCCTTTGGTCCATTCTGTTAGCGTTGACGTCAGTGCGGAGCAGGACCTCCGAGGAGAAAGCGGACAGTAAACCGGGTTGTTTCATTATTCCTCCGGACCGGTTTTTGTTTGTTTGAACAGCTTTTTCTTAGTTGCTGTTCGCTTCGTCTGGACCGAGTGAACTCCTCGCTGACAGACGCTAAAATGGAGATAGAGAAGGAAGTGAAGAAGGTAAGCTGTCCTCAAGTGTACTCGGACAGACGGGGCACGCCCTGAGAAGGTGTGCCGAGCACAGGGCAGGTGGCGAGAAAAGTTATAGTGTCACAGTCAGACTTTGTTGTTTGCTTGGAACCTTTCATTTCGAGCGTGTTTCAGAGTCATTTTTTTTTTTTGCGTTTTCATTGATAAAAAGATACATAAAACGATATCAATATGTAGCTAACGTGACACCAATAGCTAGTTGAAAGATATTAACAAGCACTTGTCTGTTGATTTGGTCACAAAAGTGACTCTGGAGCTGCCTTACTTCGTTAGCAGGAGTACTTCCTGTTAAGAAAGTCAGCGCTAAATTGCATCCGAAATCTTGACAACTTAGTGTCACCCTCTATATCAAACCAAACGCACAAGTATTGTAACACGTTATCAATTTTTTAGCAAAAGAATTGAATAAATAATGTTCGGCATGCACGTTGTGCACGAAACAGTTGTAGTTTATACAGTGTTGATGTTTTAGTAGTCTATTGGTGTGCATTTAAGTATATTTCTATATCAACAACAAAATCATCGTGAGAGTAAAGGACAAACTAGTTGCAAAAGCAAATAATAAGTGCTTATTTTAAAGTTTATACAGCTGCCGAATTGTAGAGCTACACTCAGTAGTTCTTATAAGTAAAAACAAGTTATATATTTCTCATTATGTATTTCAACATTAAGCCAAGAGGGTAAAAACTGTACGAATTTTTAATTGAATTTGGTTAAATAAGGGAGAATGAAAGTTATCTAGTCAGTTCTGTGCTTTAAAATGTTATGATGCATCTTTGAAAGTGTGTTTTTTAGTCCTAGAACTGGATTAGAATTCAATTGTTCTACAGAGTTGATACACAGGATGTTAATTCATTTCAGAGAGTTTACTTTAGATGCGCATGGTTGCAGGGCACATGTTGCATTCATTGCATTTCTGGCATCCACTGGATTCCTTCTGCTAAGTCTGCACATGACCCAATCATAGTGTAACTAATCGGAAATTCATGCATTGTTGGAACTGCTGAAATTCAGTTGGCATCTCAATTGATGTGACACTGGAATTTAGTCGTTCAAAACATCGCTTTTGGTGACCTGGGGCTCTTTTCAGGGATAACTTTCTCAGCAGGCATTGTTGGTAACCCATGCTGTTAAAAGCCTGATCCGTGTGATCCGTAGATGATGAGGTGTGATGTGTGTAGTAGTGAAGCTGCAGCAACAATCACTCAATAAGCTTCAGCTTCAGTTTTTCAACACTTTGGCTTCTTGTCTGCTTTGGGGGTCTGTATGTGCCAAACACAGTTTGTTTCTAGGATAATTCATGTACGTGCAGAGACAAACAGTTAAAATTAGATGAAGCACATAAAGATGCCCATACTGTGTGTGTGGCATGAAACTAATGGATAGTTTGCTCCCCACAGTGTGTACTATTCCAGGATTCACCATTCATTGTGTCTTTCTACAAGGTCGTTTGACTCTATTTTTGGCATTAGCCAGCCTGTAATAGAGCCAAAATGTCTTCATGTGTCTGCAGATGTATTTGCTAGTTGCTGATCAGTTAGACTAAACAGAGTCAACTCAAGTAAAGTGCATCGAACCTTGTTTATACAGTGTATACAGTAAGCTGCTGTTGGTAAGTGGGTCTGCGCAGCTGGATGACCCAGACGGACCCAGTTGGACATCTGCTTTTAATCCCTGGAGGAGATAAGCTTGCAGCGGCTGCAGGTCACTGTTGCCTCAAGCAGCAAGAGGCTGCTGTAATTACTGTCAAAATGTAACTGCCCCTTTTAACCTGTGTGTTTAGGTAATATTATGCTCAATTAAGCTAATGTAGTTTTCCAAAGAAAGCGCTGAGGTAATAAATTGCGACTATGAGCACACTGTGTACAGGCTGGCAAATCATCATCACTGCAATTTTGTTAGATTTAAGTTGTTTTTGGTGATTTTCACTCTGAGGTTGTGACCTCATCTTGAGTCACGTTCTTCTCTCAACATCTAAATGGTTGTTGAAGTTGCCATAGATGAAGATTCTGAGGGAAAATTTGCAACAATAATGTAATCCTTTGCTCAAATACATTTGCAATTTGTGGCAAGCGATCTCAAAAGTGCAACATGACAAAATAAAAACAGAAAACTGTCTCCAAAGCAACGGCAAGGAGGCGTAAATAAAATGTCAGAAGATTGATGTTGTTGGATAGCTGAATGTTTTCATCATCTTCACCCCACCCAGTTCATCAAAAGAAGGAAGTTTGGGCCAGAGGACTGTGTCTTGTTGTTGCAACATGATATACAGTATTGTGAAGTGAAACCAAACTTAAAACAGCTACTGTGTGAAGTACGAAAGTGCTACTTAAATATAGAAAAGCAGCTTATAAACTGAAACTAAAGTCTGCCTCCTTGAAGGCATTTTTGCAGCACTGCTTTAGAAGAACAAGAAATAGGCCTACAATAGATTATTCAAAACTTTCACAAACGAAATTATTTTTTGGTTTCTTATTGGTGTTGCAGAAACAAGATGGCGTTGTGAAAGCAGGTAGCCTGCTGAAATTAAAATGGCCCCATAGCCAGTGACTACCAGTAGTCATTACATCTGCCACTGGTCTGCTTCTCAGGCCTGCTGGAGCAAAATGACTCATGAATATGACTCATTGGACCTGAACTGCATGTTTTGTGTCCGAACCACCTCTATGCAGAGCGTTATCACTGGAATTAACCACCCTGTGGGCTTAGTCATAATACCAAGTTAATGCAGTTCATGAAACTTTGTTCCAAAGAAAAGTCACACACAGAGTGACCTCAGCCAGAGATGGCCCGTCGTCCTCAGTATGGCAGAGACAAATATTTAGACTTCCACAAGTATCACACTTAGCTTGTTTCACTTTGAATCCAAACACTTACTCAATTTGAGGTATTCGACTGATGCTCTCATACGGACTGTCTTAAAATGAATACAGTAGATTCTGTGATCAAAGACTTTACAAGCAAGATGGAGTACAAGTTTGTTCAAAGAATCTGTAAAAATTGTACTCAGTTACCAAAATATTTCATACAAAACCCAGCTCCTCCTAGAATGACAGCTGAAGTACATGATAGAGACTTATTAGGAAAAGTATTTGAGGAAAACGAAAGGATAGCCTGGATTTATTTCTACTGATCAGGTGCTTCACATCTATGATAACCCCAAACACATTCCATTAAAAAGAATGTCTACAGTTTTCACTGTCTCCAATTTTAGCAACACACTGTAAGGCAAGGTAAATGTATATGTAAGCCATTCCAAATATTAGTGTGTTACTTAATGCATTAAAATACATAGACATACAAAAAACAGCATTACAGATTAAAACATGTAGAAAAAGATATAATCCATTTTAAAGAAATTAGTTAAAAACTAATTAATAAATCAATTGCTCATGATGAAAATGGATATTGGAATGTGCTTAGGGTTCAGTCAAAAACATAAGAATTTAACAGCAACATTTTTTTCTTATTACTTCATTACTGAAGTAATATTTTTTCTATTACGTTTTTGTTTCCAAGACCAGTTAGTCAATCTTTCATTGTACAGCTAAAATAAACTAAACTAAACATTTTCTTCGACACTTCTTTTTGTGCTGCCTGTAAAAGCGAAAGTTAAGGATCTTGTGAATTCTATCTCAGCTTCACTGAGACTCACGGATGTGTTTTCCACTTTAATGATCTGAACAAATCATGCTGCTAAACTCCTTAATTCTGCTATTTAATGACTCCCAGTCGGGGAAAGTCTTGCTCGTCTGGAAGGTGTAATGGAAGCCAAAATTTTGGCACCATAGCCGTTAAAACAGGAGTCACTGTCTGTATTCCACAGTACTGAGTGTCTTTTGGGTCAAAAATATGTCTCTGACAAAAGGGGTGCCTGCTGGGGACCCACACAGCTTCCAGCAACAGTGAAAAGCTGACCATATATGGTCATAAACGGTGGTAATGGCTTAAAGGGATAGTTCGGGTTTTTTGAAGTGGGGTTATACAAAGTACATATCTATAGTCGTTCTGTTCCCTACCGTAATTGCCGATCAGCGCAGCCTCAGTTTGGAGATGCAAAGCCACCTAACCACCTAAAACAAGGCCCACCTAAAAAAATCAATATCAGTTCAAGTGTACGTTGTATAGAGATTTGCATTTCGCACCACTTTACATTGCCGTCAGACCGCCCTTTCTTTTGGTACAAGGGAGGGTTTATGCACACAACTCTGTTTACTTTGGATAAAAACGAAACTTAACAATTTCAGACGCAGACCGTAGAACCTCCGTATACCTACGGAGTTCCTACTGGGTGGGGTGAAGATGATGGGATACTCTGTATCCCTACGGAGGTTCTACGGTCTGGGCCTTGCACTGTATTTCGCTGCTCGCAGGTCACCTGTTGCGTTAATGCGTAGGGATACGGAGGTTCTATGTTTGAGAAAATGTGGTGCCAAAAGAAATGGCGGTCTGACGGCGATGTAAAGCGGTGTGAATTGTCTCTATACAACGTACACTTGAACTGATATAGATTTTTTTAGCTGGGCCTTGTTTTAGGTGGTTCTGAACTCCGTTCACTGCAGTACAAAGCTGAGCGTCTGGGCTGGAGCGGCTCTCTGCTTCTCCAAACTGAGGCTGCGCTGATCGGCAGTTACGGTAGAGAACAGACCGACTATAGATATGTACTTTATATGACCCCACTTCAAAAAACCCGAACTATCCCTTTAAACTATAAATTCTGTCCCTATCTCACCGTCATCGCCTGAGTGTTTTTTTTCTCAGTCTTACCCAAAGCATGATAAACACTCGATCTGTCAGCCTTGTGTTAGTGTTGTCTAAGAGCCAATGTATGTGATGCTTAACTGCACAGATGGCACTCTTGGTGCCAGATATCATGACCAGCTAGCTGCACAACACAGCTGCCAAAGTGCATTAGAGTGCCCACTCACTGTCATGGACCTGTTGTGTTGCAGGGCTTGATTCTTGTGGCATTTTAATGGGAATTTTAGCTCCCTTGCGATGAAAAGAACTCACTCAGCCTCCCCTCGTGGCCATATTGATGATGTTTTATGTTCGAGTGACCTCCAGACTCTGAGTGATGGTTTGAGGCCCTTGCCGTTGACAGGGATTCGGTGATAGAGAGAGGTTGAGGGCTCTTATTATGTGCCCAGCATGAGACCCTTGCATCAATATTCATGCTGCGGGGAGACCCCCTAGAGACCATTCGGCCTCCGTGTGGATTTAATCCAATTTACCGAACGCTGCCCCTGACAAAACGCCGATCTCTCTCCTCCCCCCGTGAGAAAATAAGCGACCTCGACACAAGGCTCCTGGAACAAGAAACACCTCGGCCGCACTATCTTTCCTCTTGTTCTCACTTCTATCGCTTTCCCTCCAGTGCGTGGCATCACTCAAAGCTGGTGAGCGCCAGGCCGCGCACTGGGACAACGTGGTGCTCGGTTAATGAGGTGTGGCTCTGACGGGCTGGAGAATCGCCTTTTCCCCCGGTCCAAATGATCACTCGCTAATCACTAATGAATGAGAAGGTATGGAGAGGAGTCACAGAACAGATGAGGGGAAATAATGAGAATTAATGATGATGTGGCGTGAAGGACAGACAGCACGAAGAGACGGCGTCAGACGGCGGCTGGGAGGAGAGGCGGTGGACAAGACGCGCAGTATTACGAGGAGAATGAAATGAAAAGCCAAAGAGGACACGCGCGTTCAGTTCACAACCATCTGCTCGCTGTCTTTTACTCAACAGAGGCCAGTGGAGTTAATGACACATCATCAACCATCAGATGTGACATTTTGGGCTCCTGACTCAGCTGCATCAGCACGATTCATTGATTTCAAAATGGTGGACACAAATGCCACCGCGGTTTGATATTTTGGGTGCGATTCACTTAATCACCTTCTTGCCAAGAGTTAGACGAGGAGACTGGCAACACTCTCATGAGCTTGTTCCGGGCAGTTTTCTTATTCACTTTCATGACGAGAGCTAGATGAGAACAGATATTTGGACAGCTCACATATCTGGACAGTAACAGCATGACGACTCTGAGGTAATGCTTACACTTTGGTTTCTGTGCGCATTTAACAAACGAGACGTGACGGCTTCATGACTGAGCTTTAGAGATGCTGCCATTGTCACCTTAGGTTGTACCGTCGACTGTATTTAAAGATTGACAGCACGACAGTTTCCTTCAAGTGAAACCAAAACGTCTCGATCGCCCCCTGGTGGCTGGCTCGTGGCTTTGATTGCAACCAGATCGGATCAGTCTCTTTTCCGACTTGAGGTATTTGCATGAGGCAATTCTCGTTCTGACTGGGCTTTTATTCTCATTTTTAGCCGAGTGTGAGGGTCCATGTCAACATAGCGGTTGTGTTTATCTCGCAGTTAACAAGAAGACAAACGAGTCTAAGACTAAAAGTTAAATTAGTTAAAGTATATTCCATCAACGCGCATTGACACGCCTGAAAAGGAGAAGCAACCTTTATAACACTAAACCATCAGTCGGCCATGTTCTTGAAATCTCTTATTTGTATTGCGACTGTAAAACATGTGACACTATTTACATAGCAAAGACCTTCTGTGTTTGGGCATCACACAGTTCTAAATGCGGAGGCGAAGAACACAGAACCGAAGACAAATCCTGGGTGTGTTTCCTGCTCAGAGAAAGGATGTGAAGTCTTTGTGGAGAGAGTGGATCCCAACTGTGATCCAAAGCTCCAGCGCCGTGTCGAACTACAATAAGCGGCGCGGTTTGATCTGCACAACCTTCAGAGAGCGTATCTGCCAACGCGAGATCCTCAGCCCCCTCTTTTTATAAGTTGCCATTTTCATAAAATCAGGTTAGCTTTCATGATGAAATGGCTTTAACCATGACGGGAGAACACCAGGAGGGTTTTCATAAAGAGAGTATTTTATCAGTCTCGATATAGGGGTTAGATATCCGCGGGTAGCTCTCACAAAACACACTGAGTTACCTGTAATAGTCAATGTTCCCCAACTTAATTGAAAATGTAGATGTGGCTCTCATGAATGATCAGCTAATCTGTAGATTTCGCCTGAGGTTGGAGTGTGCGGGGTCAAACTCGTGCCACCGTGACTGAAGAAATGGCTACTGTGACGTTTTTCTGTGATGGCGAAGATTTTTCCTCATTTCTGAAGGAAGTGGAAATGTTCTTGCAGGAATTACTTTGATTTATTACGCCCCCACTTTCAAGCCCCCAAATCACTTTGCCGTGGAGGACTGTTGTGCTGTTAATGCACAGTGCCATCTATAAAAGCCACAGAAGGTCTCCAGCATCTGTTAGGTATTATGTCAAATTAGCATTTGATTAAATGAATTTTCTGACTAAGCAAGCCGTGGAGAGCAAACTATTGTCTGAGAATTGAAGAAATGCAAACATCATCCCCCAGGGACATGCAAATGGAATAAGGAAGCACATACTCGCTTTTATTCATTTCTATTGGGTGACAGAGGTAATTGAATTCAGTCTGGAAACCATTAAGATTATTTATGACTGCCTTTCTTCAGAGGACACATGAGCCATGAAAGAGAGCCCGGCTTGGCTGTACATTTCTGCAAGACCACTGCAGGCCCATGCAGCTAACGTATGAAGCACATTTCACTCACCCGGCGGGGGATTTTAAATCGCTTTGCCTTTTTTGTTTTGTATAAAAATAGATTGTCTTCGGCTTCGAGATATCATGCAGAAGAAAAAAAATATGACACGACGCTCTGATGTGCTTAGCGCTCGCATTCAAACCGCGTGTTCCTGTCAAACCCGCCAGATCCCACCTGGCCTTTCTCAGTGACACCGGCGTCGAATGATCAGTAGCGGTGTTTAATTTTGGCCCATTCAACACTTTCAGAGCGTGCAGTCAGTTTAATTGAGCTCTCAGAGTACACTCTTTTTGGACTTCAGTTACCAACAAACTCTCTATCATCCTGTGCTGCAGAGTCCCATTACATCCATCTCTGTGTCTTCTAGGAGATACTACACAAATAGACCTACCAAACAAGTTTCACAACCCCCTACTCAT
>OMLP01044711.1:0-10453 GCA_900302685.1 Spondyliosoma cantharus
GGGAAAAAAGAAGATGATCAGGGCTCCATTTGGGGCTGTTTACAACACGGCAGAGTCTGTTTTCTCCTCAGATAGACAGGGTCACAGAGAGAACACAAGAAAGTAGGTGAGAGTTTAATGTGGCCACAGCAGGCCACTGATATCCAAGATATAAAGACGGGACATGTTCCTACAACAAGTAAAAGTTTAGTGCTGCAAATACTGAAAATAAATATGTAAACATAATAAAAATAAATTCTGAAAATGAATAAAATTGCAATTGCAGCGAGCCTTTCCAGGAGTAGGCTCTGTGATATGCTGCCACACTGGGTTGGTTTTCTGCTCTGCCATTTCTTTAAAAAGAATAAACAAAAACACAGATCAGTATCAATCGTGTGCAATCATCTTACATTCATATCACCCATATTATGTGTGCATCATATGGATGGGTGCACATGGTTAACTGTGCAAGGGTAAAAGGCTTCAACATCTACAACGCAGACTTGAAGATGCATTGCTTGCCGACATATTATAAGACAGATATAATCAGGTCATCACAAAATGTCTTTTGTCAACACATTTAAATCATTTAAGAAAACAATAAACAATTGAAATAAAGTGCTTGATTTGTAATTTAAGACTGCCATGGTTTCAATTTTTCTACCTAAAATAAAATGAGCATGTCGCTACTATGCCACCTAATTTGCAAAGACAACACGCTAGTAGGTCTAAAGGAAAATGTAAAAGAAGCTGCCAGAATGGCGACCCCAGAACATAAATTAGCAGAGGAAAATAACGTGACATCAGATTAGCGCATTAAGGAACAAACTGTTCAAGTTTCCGTTCTAAACTGCGACATGCATTAAAAGGAATAAGTATAAAACTGTTTCTCAAAGTTTTAAAAGCTCTCCTTCAGTCGGCGCAGCACTCTCGTATATCGCTGTGATGCGTGTGTGTCCCACTGAGTGAGACGCACACTTAACTGGTACATGACAAACGTTAACACGAATTAATATTCAACTACGTATAAAACATGTCTCTCATCATTAAAGCTCTTCTTGGGGGGGGGTGCACTATGATATCACCGCGATGGCAAGGGAACTCCGCCCAGCTCCAAGTAACGTTAGAGAGGGGAGAGAAACACACACACACGTGTCCAAACCTCCAGCCAGGTGGTCGCTAAATAAAACTGCTACAACACCACAGAACCACAGAACAATGTCGGCATTACTTAATCCTATGACCAGTGTTCGTAACAGCTACCATATGAATACATATAGCCACAATGGCAAGCAGTTTTATAGACAAGGCATTCGGCATTCCTGTTTACCATTTGGAAACACAAACTTGTTTAGCTATAGTTTCAAGCAAAACACATGTAGAGCATGCATTTGGCATTCATGTTTCCACTTTCAAAGTGTATGGCAATATTTCAGCTGAACATTTAAAAGATGCTTTGAATGTTTAAAACTTACCGAAGAGCAGGCGTCCAGCACTCCTAGTGGGGGAGGGGCTCTGCATGGTCTGCACGTGCATTGCAGCAACACGGAGCTGCCTGTCTGTAAGTAATGCCGCATCGGCTGATGCTGACACACGTAAAAAAACACAAAAATTGGCCAATAATATCGACCATTTCCCACTTGGTCATAGTAGCAACATATTTAGTGTAACGTTGTTTTTGGACAGTAAAAAATGAAAATATGTCGCCCGGGTAACCTCCCAAATTACGTCCATGATCACACACCACACGTTGGGAGAAGGTAGTGGAATTCACCCACTGCCGGTACTGTCCCAAATACATCCGTAAACAATAATCAAGCGATGATTTTTATACATGTAGGTTATTCATTTCATTGTATTGTTGTTGCCTCTGTGTAAAATGCTGCTACTATACTGTCAAGTCCCAACTTCGGATGAATACAATGTCTATTCAATTTGTAAAGCTTCATTCCCACCCAACTATGCCAACATTCAATTCTCTTCAAACAAAATGTCAAAAATGCTGACAGCCACTGGATGCATTTGGCAATAGTGTTACTACAAATACATTTCACAATTTACACAGCAAGAACTCCACACATGGCTTCACCTGATTTACTCAAAATATTATCAACCACAAGCCAGTCAAATGTTGCCTTGTGGACTTGGCCATTACATTTTCCAGCCTACTGGATAGCTTTTCTTAAGGTCGATTCCAATCTACCTAACCCATAAATATTACATGATTTTGATGGTCATGGTGAAAATGCCTATGACAGAAGAAAACACTGACATTCATTCCCCTTCTCATTTGACAGTATCAAGTAATGATGTGCTTACTACATTCACCCATGTTGTACTCTTATCCCTACACAATATTGGCAAAACGATTTACACAAACACCACAGTTGCACGCGCATCCAAAAGAAACACACCACATGTAATATCAAACCACGCCTTTATTTAAATGTAAAACGCACATAACACTGCATCTCCTTATACCTCCTCCCCAATATTAGATGCCTCAACGTCACCTCCACCTACAAAAAACAAACAAGTCAATACAAATACTCTGCAAATGGACACACAAAAGCCTAACTCATCAATACAACTCACCATCACTATTATCTGCCTGCTGGTGTTACTCCTGCTCAACAACCAACTCAACCAAATTAAATTCTTGGTCGACTGGGAGATCATTCTCCTCGACCTCCACCCGAAGAGCCGTCCCACAGTCTTCAGCAAGGCTAACATGCTGCTGCTCGAAGTCCAACACCACAGCAACCATATCCTCATTATTCACTTCTGCCGAAAAACACAATAACCACACCATTATACCACTGTTTACACTTTCTCCACACTTGATTTGTCTAATTAGACACGTAACTAACACATTAACTCAACTTACCATCTTCCATAGCAGGCAATTCCTGCTGATACACTGCCTGCTGTTCGGCTTGCTGACGAATTCAAAGTACAAACAACGATGGGAGGGAGGAGGCGAAGGCTAACACGCTCGGGAGGCCGGCGGAGGTGGCGTGGACTGGGACCCACTGGTCCAGCATCCGAAGCAGCCGCGGGTAATAATGGCAGAGGTGGCTGTCAGGTGGATGAGGGGAAGGGGAGGCAGGAGGAGGAGAGACCCGCCGCTGCAAGTGGAGGAGAATCTGAACTTCAGGTAAGAAGTGATGAACTGCAGTCTACCTGGTCAGATATGAATCGAGTTTGGGTGTAGTTTATTTTCATTGTGCTTGCTAACTCTTAACACAGTCAGTTACAAGTTTAGCTAGCTGTGCATGCTAGCTAGCAGGCTGGAGATGTTTATGCTGATGGCCATTGAGAAGGACGTTCTCATGTCACTGGACTCCACATGGTCATTGACAGGGTAGCTGAGAAGAGTGAGCTGTTGAGAAAGCTGCGTTTGTAGCCTGATGAGGTCAAATGATCAAAACGCTCATTATAATGTATCAGATAAGATTAGATTAAACTTTATTGTCATTCATTGCACAAAGTACAGTCCAAAGAAAAAAGTTTTTCATCTAACTTGAGTGCAAACAAGTAAAGTGCTCAGAAAATGCTTATATTTATTCCACCTAGTGTCTTATACATTAAGACCAAGTAAGATGCACCATTTCTAATTAATTCTAATGTAAGTATGAGGTATTGTGTATATACAAACAGCTGTTTTCTTCCAGCCTTAACCTCTCACTGTCTCTTCGAGGAAACCACAGCAGGCTTCCAAAAATGAGTGACAGCATCCTATAAGTACTTGCTTACGCACAAAAAGGTGGCGTACGTCATTTTCCACGCCATGCCACGGAAATGTGTGTTGCCCCACGCCAGCTTCATGACTGCCGTACGCACGTTTCTGCAGCTATTGTTCCTTTGGCGACACTTAGAGGTGATGGTGGGAAACTAGGGGTGTAACAATACATGTATTTGTATTGAACCGTTTTGGTACAGGACGTTCGGTTCAGTACACGGCTGTGCACGGGTGAGTTCCTGGAACGGAAGTTGCGTGTGTTTATTTTCCGCCGGCAGCTACACGTGCAGCCTTTAAAATAAAGTTGTTTTTTTTCATTTTTTTTTTTTTTTTTTGAGCCAGTTTCCCCAGTGATAAAATCCCCACTACACCACTGGTTAACACCAACCGTATTCATTACGTATATTTTAAATCATGCATTAACAGTTAACAACTCAACACGTACATACCGTTAGCTGAACGCAAATGCTGCAAAATGGTTGCCAAACCTGACTACATGACTGCTGGCACTATCCACCCCAAGACGAATCACAACTGACTGTACACAACCACCAATCTCACTCTAGCTTTCATCTTCCTTCCACCCCTATGACGCGCAGCATCACTGCCTTCACATCACCGTTGCACCACAATCTGCTGCCAAAATATGTCATTACACCAAGTTCAATTACCAAAACATGTTTCCTGCACTATATTCATTAAATATAAACTATTCATATCCTTCCATAGCACGCAACTGTAAGCCAATACCATTAAATAAGTGACAGGTTAACCTTTGCAGATAAAATAAACTTACTGAAACATCACCACTTTCAATGAATGTCTTTCAGTGATTTGGATGTCATTCAATGGAATCATAAATTCTTATATTTGAATAAATTGACTCATAACCTCTAAACCCCCAATGACTTGACTCAAACATATTCTAAAATCGTGTCATTAAATGTGAACTCTCTCACAAATATGATAGCTGACAAATCTTTGGCCTCTAACCAATTTAAAACATCATGCATCAATACATTAATAACAGTATACTGTTTGTGTATAACACACAAAATAATTCAACTGACACACAGCGTGCAAACTCTCATCTCCAAAGCCTCCAAAAACTTGAAAAAAAGTAATATTAAGATACTCTTGAAAATATTTGGGCCAGCAGAAATTTGTTTAAAGTAATAAAGTAATATTTTTCAGTCACATATGTGACCAAAATGTAATCTGTGCGACTTCAAAATAATAATTTCTCAATCTTCGTTAGCTGTTTGTGAAATGTTTTGTTCGTGCGCTACATTCACTCACATCCTGTGAATCGCTTGGAGGCCAAGCCTCTCCTGTTCTTAATTGCATGCAGTGGCGTCTCTAGGTTTTAACAGGTGAGAGCGCCCCCCTGGCAAATTCATGCCTCCTTTGAAAATGATCTTCTTGTAGAGATTTAATACCACAGTCTTCACATTCACTCAGCATCATCTTCATGCCTTGAAAATGAAAAGTTATGGAAACCTTTGTCGTATGTCATACCTGCTGGCCGTGGCGGTGCAGTACAAAATCCTTTGTCTTAAAGCATCAAGTCGCTCTAACTTGGACATACAATTTCCCATCTCCACCAACTTCCTCAGGAATGTAGAGGGTGTCGCCCTGCATATACCTGTGCATCAATACTGTGTCAAATCCATAGCGCCACCCACTGGAAACAGGAAGTCAGACAAATATCATCCGATTGACATGACATGCACTGCTTGTTTCCTCCGCATGATACAGTACAACATGACATGCATGTAACAGGTAAGCGCGGCCCCCGACGGCGCCGCAGCCAGACACGCGTGGCCTGTGAGGCCCCGTTCATTGCTGCTTGCAGCTTTAATTATGTTTATTTCTGTTAAATTGCATGTAGTGTTTATTTTTTCGGACTGACCCTGAACTACCCACACGCGCCACAGCAGGCTAATTAGCACAACGAGCCACATGTGGTGAGCGCAGGTGTAACCCTTTTTAAACAGGAAGCGACAGTGAAGCAACAGGAGGAGGAGTGGGAGAAGAAACGGAGAGGCAGTGGGAGACGGCACCACGAGGCCACGGCGCATGCCGGAGCAGGGAGGACGCTGCCCTGAGACGCCGTTTCTTCTGGGTCGACATGTAGGAAGAGAGTCTGCCAGGTTGTGTGCTGTGGAGCAGCGCTGGGTAGCCCAGCTGTCATCCTTCAACTTGAAGGATGGTGGACGCATGGAAACGGCCAGACAGCCAGGAGACCACCACCACTGAGGGAGAGCACCCGCACCCGGAGCGCAGCGGTCCATGTTCTGTAGGAGGGGTGTGGGTGTTGCCGAAAAGAGTCTGCCAGGTTGAGTGCGGTGGAGCAACGCTGGGTAGCCCAGCTGGCACCCTTCAACTTCGGGGCGAAGGAGGGGTGTGGGTGTTGCCTGGGGCGCCGAGTGGAGGACACAGAGAGGGCTGACTGTGGGGCCAGGTGACGAAGAGAAGGTGTGGAGTAGTGTATGTGCTCTAACTGAAGGCCTCGTCCACCACTGTGGAAGTCTGGGTCTGTTATTGCGGCCAGGTCCGGGAGGGGGGCTACAGCAGAGAAGTTGAGGGATCCCCAGGTGAGACTTTGGGGCTGGGTTTTAATCTTTTAACCATCTTTTAAATGTTGATTGGGGCTCATGGTTTTTTAACTCTACTCAAACCTGATTTTAAGTAAGAACCTGTGTGTTTGTTTCCTCTCTTAAGAGTCCTAGGCTCATGAACCTAGGTGGCGTTGTCAGCGACACCCGTTTATAAATTCAACTAACTTGAGATCCTTTTAAACCTCCCTTGCCACATGAAGAGGGTGTACATATTTGAAATCGTCTCACACAGCCCAGCCTTCATTTTAAGCAGCAATCAAAAATTCAATCAATCTCTATTTGTCCAGCGCCAATTCACCACAATAGTCATCTCATGACACTTTCCAAATTGAGCAGGTATAGACCATTGCTTGATTAATTTATTAACAGAGACCCACCATTTCCCCCCTGAGCAAGCACTCGGTGACAGTGTCGAGAAAAAACTGCCTTTTTACAGGCAGAAACCTCGAGCAGAACCAGACCCAATGGTGGGCAGCCATCTGCCTCCACCAGTTGGATGCAGGGAGAGAGAGAGAGAGAGAGGAGAGAGGAAATCAAAGAGCATCAGGAAGGTGTTGGGGTGTGGTGGAGTGGATTCTGAAGCTATTTAACTGTCCCACAAGCAGTTCTGTTGGAGTGTACCCATCCTTAAAGATACTACAGCCATGCTATCAGCTCTGTGAGGCTGAACTATTTAAATTACTGCTTTGAGTTAAATTATAGCAGTGTGCTCACAATGCTCACATGCTAAGTTTGGTGCCAGAAGAAAAGTGATGGGTTCTCCAAAGATTTCAGGATACATCATCAGCAGTGGGTGGGTCCTCAGGCAAGGTTTTTTTTTTGGTAAGGATGCTAACAGCAAACTGAACTAACAGTTAACAGCAGAGCTAAACACACAGCAGGACTAAGAGTTGAGAGGGAACAGGAAACGTGGAACAGTAAATCACAGTTTAATGTGACAACAAAAATGTACAGTAAATACATGTACTTAGGTACTTCAGTTGGGTACAGTTTTGGGGTAAAGTACTTTGTCAGAAAGGAGATTAGAGGTACAAAGTGTCTAACTGCAAACTCAGAGGTTTGGTAAAATGTACGCAAATGCAAACACCTCATCACAAGAGGAAGACACCTGAGGTTTATATAATTATTCATTTCTTCAATATTTCATATGGTGTTGTATAATATCAAAAACTAACAACTATATGGAGTTATTTTTGTGTCTTCATTATGCAGTCAAACGGAATATATTTGAGGGCAAAACGTTCCACACTGCAATCAAAATATGGATTGTAAAGCAAAACTATTGACATTGCAATTAAAAAATGTATTAATGTGAGTAAAATATATTTGTGGTAGAACATGTATTCATGTAAATCCAAAAGTTTTGTTTGCAATTGAGCTGCATGTAGGAAAGTCTACTGTTTTCTGCTTTTTTTTTTTTTTTTTCTCAAATGTTGCCAAGCCCCCTTTACAATTGTGAGGTTTTCTATATTTGGTCCTAGCACTCTCGGCTTAGTTGATAGTCATGCACAATAGTCTTGAGTTCCAAAATTGTACCTTTGAGTCCTTTACGTCAGCCTTTTAACATTTTTAAGTTAATGTTAGCTCAATTAGCTAGTCACTCGCTCCTCATAAGTACGTTACATGCGCAGGCTGCACATGCATGTAACATTAGCCACTAGTCAACAGGAGTTGTTCTTAACAATCTAACATCAGTTGCTGTATTATTTTAAATACAGCAGCCAACAGTTAACTTTAGTCACTTTCTCATTCTAATATCAGGTGTTGCGCTAGCTGAGCTAGATTTGCATTAATACAATCTTAATCACAAATATATTTTACTTGCCGTGTGAAAGGTTTTGCTCGCAGATCAATTTTGTCTGATGATTTGATAACTAATTAATAACTTAATGGTGTGTTGTGTGAGGGTTTTGGGGAGCATGAATGATGGTGTCGATGGCTCACGACTGTAGACTCTGAAGTCAGACTCAGTATTTTTAAAATCCTGGAACGGCACTGGTAGGAATATGATTTGGGTTAAAGGATGAATTTATGCATCCAACATTAGTGGGGATGGGACACTACTCTGAGATTCTGGCTGATAGCACAGGTGCAGCATTACATAAAGTATTTCCATGCTTTTAGGCCTCATGCATGTAAAATCCACAAATGTATTACGCTTCGAGCTAGTGGATGAGGACTGCAGACGTTTGCTACATTTGCATGATGGTGAAGCAGCCCTGTGGTTTACTGAATGGATTTACTGAACAGGAAACATGAATGAGCTCTGATGGAGCTGCTCAGTGGACAAAAGTAAAAGACTTTCAGGTGTCAGTAAAACTTCATGAAAATGATACAGTTCAAAAGAACGATTGTCAGTGAAACTTCCTTGCGTAAAATATGCCTTAAAAGTCTTGCAAAACATGAGTGACATTTGGCAGTTGAAATCATGTATATGTTGCTTATGAGATTGTGGATGAACACAAACCAGCTAAGCTTTAGTGCTCCAGACAGCAGAGATTAATCTCCTCAATTTAATATTTTCACCTGACACTGTGGAAACAGATTGTGGCTGGAATGGCCTTATGGGGCCTCTGCAGGACATCTATAATAGTTCTTGTTATTAATGTCCTCTGAAAGCCTATAAACTTCCTAGTGGATGGCAGAATTTCATTTTGCACTTCTTGTCTTTACAATGATTTTTGGCTTTGTGATTGGATGTTTACGAAAAAGAAATGTATTCTGCACCTCATGGTAAGCACATTTGCAAACGTAGTAATTGCTTAGAAATATAGTTCAGCACAAAAAACAATTACTGTGGTTTTGTCTTTTCAGTTATTGAGAAAACAAAGTCATGAATATGTATTCCTTCTCACTTCTTGACTTGATTGAATTGGATTATTGCCAAGTCATTTTGGTCCAAAGTAATTTCCAGTAATTTGTTGAACAGTTACCAATCATGTTTTAAAAAACACTAAATGTGGATGTGACCAAGAACCCTTAAAGCATTCAGACACGTTTTCTGATTTTTTTGAAAATTATGATTCCAAGACACAATAATCATGTAATTATAAAAAATGCTTTTGTGTAGTCTCCTTGATTATTATTATGGTTACTGTTTTTACACCCATTACTAGTGTCCTAGCATTATACAGGGAACAAGTGTTACAATACCGGAATGTCTAAGTGTGTTCAATGCCATGGGGGAAAAGTGATACAACATTGAGGGCAAAAATGTTTTGATTTTTTAAAAACATAAATATAACAAGGCTCGGCACAACGGTTTAATACATTAGTACTTCTGACCATAGTCAGAGTGGGAGGAGGTGAGCCTATGTAGACACTTCAGCCATGTGTGGGTTGATTTGCTGTCAAGAAAGACAGCATGAAAGCGCAGCTGGTATCAGTATCAGTACTGTGGAAAATGAGTAGTGAAACTGTTTCAAATATTTAGTATCAATATTTCACTATTTTTGACAACACTACATGGGACTGTATGAAAATTATCAGTGATGGGAGTGGAGAGAGCTGGGCAAATATGTTTTTTTCTTAATTGTTTTGTTTAACTATTTGATTTACGATTCTTTATCCCAACAAGGATTAATCATATTTTTTTTTTTTTTTTCCCTCCAACATTTGGCAATTAAATTGTACCCTACAGTAAAGCAATATTAGTCAAAATATTACTTCAGTGATGTTTACTGTTGCGGGGCAATTAGCTCACAAAATAAAAAGAGGCTTTTACTAGTTTTCTGTTTGTTTTTTTCAATGGAAATACATTTTAGTTACACTGGTAGGGCAGGTATATTAGAATTTATTCATCATTAGCAAAATTGATGATAATAATACTTCAGTTAATAATAATTATGTATTATCCTGCTACAGCAAGTAAACTAAACACTGGTTAACTCAAGCATCAACAAACAAGTGTGTGTGTGTGTGTGTGTGTGTGTGTGTGTGTGTGTGTGTTTCAGAAAGAGAGATAGCTAAGCTTTAAGCAATTTCCCCCCGGGGATTAATAAAGTAATCTGAAGCTGGTGGATGTGATGCTGTGGTAGATTATATCACACAAGTGTTCAAGGTGGCGGATGTGTGGCAAATTTAGCCTGCCGACCTACCCCATGCCTTTAAA
>OMLP01044711.1:16090-27743 GCA_900302685.1 Spondyliosoma cantharus
TTTTATAACGTTATATAGTTTATGGCAATCTGCATGCAAAGACCTAAAGAGGACTCGAATTTGGCTAAGTGTCAAATGTAAGATTTCGTATTGTCCAGCCGCTGCTGGCAAACGCGCCGACAGCCGATGTCCAGCCAGCCGCTGTACAGGGCTGGACGACAGCAGCACGCTGGAGACCGGATGCCCGTACCAGGACAGTGCTAATGCTGCTAGCGTTAGCTGTGCTGCTAACGTTTGCTTCTATGATCGCCGGCTGGCCGGCAGCTGGCTGGACATCGGCTACAACTACGCTCAGCTTGATGGACAATTGAGACAGTCGTTGGGATGCCGCCGAAGCAGTGGACGTTAGAGACGAAAGTGAGAACGAGAGACAGGGTGGAAGAAGTCGTGATGTAGCAGGCACAGACAAACACACACAAACACACACACACAGCCGCTGGACAGCACGCTGGAGCCTGGATGAGCGTACCAGGACAGTGCTAATGCTGCTAGCGCTAGCTGTGCTGCTAACGTTTGTTTCTATGATTGAAATGAATAACGTTATTACTCGACAGTTCAAAGTATTCAAAATGTCCATCCCCGTCAAGCTATGATGCTATCTTAGTTAGCGAAGCTCAACTTACCTGTCTTGGAGAAGAGAAGCCAATTCTGCATCCGTTTTAAAATGTCTCTCAGCTTTCAACTGTCTCCACCTTCAAATGCATCTCCTATATAGACCCTCGCTTTGCCTCGAATATTATCTTTGCGTTGAGTTTGCGAATATTTTGGCTGTACTGTTGTTGTTGGTGAGTTCAGTATGTTATATGAACATTATTCCTGAGTCTCTGTGACATATTAGGAGGATTTTACGGCCAGTTGCTTTAGATTTCTTACATATTGTACCTTTAATTTTACAAATTTTATTCAACATCTTACCCAGCCTACCCATAACAGAGGACACAGTTTGGATCTTTTAATTACCTATGGCCTGTCTGTTAACATCTCAGAAATGATCAGACAGACCTACATTGATCACTTTGGTGTCTTTTTTAATGTCTGTGATTTTATGCAACAGGTTATCCCAGAGCGAACTGTCAGGAAACACTGTCTTACTAATGAAGAGACTGCAAATTGTGATGTGTGATTTTATAGGAGATAGTTTGGACAGTAAAATGAAGTCAATCCTTGACACAGTTGCTCCACTCACTTTGAAAAGACCACTACCAATCCAACACCTCCCTGGCGAAATTAAAAACTAGACAACTAAAGAGAAACTGGAGAAGAACAGAAATAAGGTGGAGAAAGGACTAATTAACAGTGAACTACAAAACGTGCCATAACCATCTTAACACTTAAAATGAAGCAATTAAAGATGCAAGACAATTACATTTTTCAAAACTCATAGCTGACAACTGGAAAACACCCTCAAAATCCTATTCACAACAATTGACCATCTTATTAACCCTGTTTTTTATGAAGTCTAGCAGTGAATCGTCCATTTCTAAATGTGAAGATTTTGCAGACCACTTCAGAAGTAAAACAGATGATAATATA
Source organism: Spondyliosoma cantharus (assembly GCA_900302685.1). Lineage (NCBI taxonomy): Eukaryota > Metazoa > Chordata > Actinopteri > Spariformes > Sparidae > Spondyliosoma > Spondyliosoma cantharus. The sequence goes on from OMLP01044711.1 coordinate 17,624, forward strand.
TCACTTTTGCCCAAATGTTAGACTCTCAATGCTATCACTACAGAACCTTTATTTTCACATAAGGAAATACTGGAGAAGTTTGGCCTGGTTGATGCTGAGATGCTTGGGAAAGTATCTTCCCAACTAAAACCAGCAACCTGCATTTTAGATCCCATTCCCACTTCCTTTATTAAAACACTTTATAGCTCTTTTAAAGATGATTTACTTAAGAAGAAACAATTTAGATCCCTCCATACTTAATAATTACAGACCAGTATCCAATCTACCATTTTTAAGCACAATTTTAGAGAAACGTGTTTTTAATCACTTAAATGATTTTATGATCCCTCACAAAATCTATGAAATGTATCAATCAGGTTTTAGTACTGAGACCGCACTAGTAAAAATTGTAAATGATCTCAGGTTGAATTTGGACAGGACGAAACCATCTATTTTAGGACTACTTGATTTAAGTGCAGCCTTTGATACAGTAGACCACTCAATTCTTTTAGACAGGCTCCATGACTAGGTTGGAATCTCTGGTACTTTTTTTCTTAACTGGTTTATATCTTATCTTACTGACAGAACGTTTTTCGTAAGTATGGAGGTATACTCGTCAAAGAGCGACAAAATTACCTGTGGTGTCCCCCAAGGTCCCACACTTTTTAATCTATACATGCTGCCCCTTGGGAGCGTCATCAGGAAGCACGGCATCAACTGACACACGGCTGTATATCGGTGTGTCTCCTGATGACCCAGGGCCAATCTATGCCCTTTTTAACTCTATTTCAGATATCAAGTCATGGATGGCAAAAGATTTTCTTCATCTCAACAAAACCGAGGTTATTTTAGATTCAGACCTCAGTTTTTACCCACACATCAGGATCTAAACGTAACCAGCAGCTTTTTCTCATCTAAAAAAAACATTGCCAGACTGCGAATGTTCCTTTCCAAAGCCAGTACAGAGACACTAATGCATGCTTGTATCACCTGCCACATTGATTATTGCAACGCTCTACTTTCTAGTCTCCCAAAAAAGCGAACATAGCACAATTACAACTACTCCAAAACTCTGCAGCACAGGTGTTGGCGAAGACCAGAAAGAGAACACAAGTCACACCAATTTTAAAGTCTCTGCACTGGCTACCTGTCTGCTTCAGGATTGATTTTCAGTTCCTTTTATTAGTTTTTAAAGCTCTTAATGGCCTTGGTCCGAGTTATTTATCAGATTTGCTTTTATAGTATGAACCCTGAACCCTCCAGAACCCTCAGGTCCGCTGGTCACAGCCTTTTAAATATTCCAAAAGTGAGAACTAAAACTCACGGTGAGGCCGCCTTTCAGTACCATGGTCCACATTTGTGGAACAGCCTCCCAGAGGACCTGAGGACACCGGAGAATGTTGATACTTTTAAGAGCAACCTTAAGACCTTCTTTTTTAGGCTGGCTTTTAGCTGAATTGTATTTATTTATTGTTTTTTTTATCTTGCTTAAACCTGGCTTTATTCTATTTATCTATTCACTTACTATTCATTTATTAATTTTAATTATTTTGTTTTATCTTATTTTACTTCATTTATGATTTATTTATCAATTAAAACATAGTTTTGGACTTTTAACCTCCTTCAGTATTTTATCATTCTTAGTTTAAGTCTTTTATTATTTTATCTTTATCTTACTGTCTCTAGTGTTTCCTCAGTGAAATACATCAATGATAGCATTTCCTCAGTTCCGCAATGCCTGTTGTTAATGCCCTGTTCATTTATTACTATTTATTTATCATCACAATACTATTGTTTACAAAATTCAAATAAACTCATTAAAGGTTAGTTTCCATGGTTTCAACATGGCACATCCTCAACAGTGACTCAATTAGTTTATTTTTTGTTAGAATAAAATCTGTTTGTCAGTGATCTTCCTGTCACAATGATATGCACACAGATGCTTTGGAGCATGACCTTTTAACTTCTTCTGATTGATTATGATTGATATCGTCTGACGCCACTTAATATGGCTTGTTTGAAACACCCATTAGACTCAGCCACAAACACTAACGTGCTCAGCATTACACATTGCAGATTTGAGCAAGTCAGTAAAGTCACTTGGCCACTTGTCTGTAAGTATGTGTCACTGGTGTCACTGCCAGGATCAGGAAGAACACACAAACTATCACCAGCTGCTGAGATAAAACTGATCAGGATGGTCAGGAGTCAACCAAAAAACACCAAAAAGCAAGTCTGCAAAGAATTAGAAGCTGATGGATGACAGGTGTCATTGTCCACAGTCAAGTGTGTTTTGCATCAACATGAGCTGAGAGGTTGCCATACAAAAAGAAGACCTTGCTCCAGACACGGTACCTTAAAATACAACAGAAGTTTGTTGCCGGTTACATGGACAAAGAAATAACCTTCTGGAGGTAAACTCTGTCAGATGAAACACAAATTTAGTTGTTTAGCCACAAAGATATGTTAAAATATGTTTTGGAGGCAAGACGGTGAGTGTAGAATGTATGATAGACCAATTCTGATTATGTATGTATATATACTGTATGGATATCAGTATGATATAACAAAGAAGGGGTTAGTGTAGGTTTGACTATGGATTGGATCAATGAAACACAACCACAGAACTGCATTTACCAGTTGTATTGAATATTCATACAGAGCAAAAAAAAAAATAGAAATAAATTGAAAATGTATTTCTATTTTTTTTTCTACTATTAAAATTGAAATAAATCAAGGAAAAAACAAAAAATATATATATACAAGATAAGGCCTTTCAAAAACAGCAAGACTGTAGTGTTACAAGCTCAAATATATTTTTAGGTCCATTTACTAGCAATTATGTCAAATCTCTTGAAGATGGACTTTTAAAATTTAAGAGCACCCAATACACAGGTAGTCCGCCAATTCATATATTCCAGTTCCTGGATTCTGCCAGTTAGCTCGCCATCCAATTCACTTATCCAGCAAACAACCTGACCTGTTAACCACCACATCTAAAATATTACATATTTATTATTGAATAATATTCCACAGCAGCAGCACTTCTTGTAGCAGTACAAACTGTTGGGTAATTTGTTGAGGGTGGCTTTGTTACAATTTGTATTGTGCACTGAGTTCGGCTTACAGTGTGGCTTGTTAGAGTGGGAGGGAGTCATGCTATGCAGGGTCGAGGTTAAGTCTGAACAAATGAGTCTTGAGTCTTTTGCGGAAGATGGAGAATGATTCCGCTGTCCTGACATTGGTCTGGAGTTCGTTCCACCACTGAGGTGCCAAAACAGAGAGTTGCGACTTCTGCTCTCAGCGATGGAGGTACCAGTCGATGAGCAAAGTGCTTTCACTGAGGCGTGTGGTCTGACCGGTGATTGGAGGTGATTCCGTTGATGGCATTGAAGGCCAGCGCCATCGTCTTGAATCGGACAACCAGTGGATCTGCTGCTCTAAAGAAAGTAAATGAAAGCCAACAAATTCAGTCGGACTTCACCAATTCTGTCAAGAGGAGTGGTTAAGAATACAGACAGAGGACTACCAAAAACTTGTGGGTGGCTATCAAAAGCACCTAATTAAGGTGACAATGGCCAAGAGCCATTTCACAAAATATTAAAATTACTGTATGTATTTTATTGACCCAGCAGATTCAGATCATACATTAATTATTGAACCAAACTTTATGAATGTAGTGTGTTCCACTCATGCTATCACAAAAAAAGAGAGCTGTTATTGTTTCAGTGTATCATCAGAAATCAAATTCAATTTGTGCAGAAATAGGGCATTTGCTATTTGTTTTCTTCCAGATTTGATTCACATCGATGGTATCAGTGGCCAACAAGTGAATTAAAATATTGATTTTATGTAGGTGAAGGTTGACAACAGATATTGACTGAAGTCATTGAGAACAACTGAAGGTCTCTCCCTGGTTGTAGTGTGTACTGTGGCTGCCTGTCAGCCCTTTTTAGTGCAGCTACAGTAGTTGACCCATCAAAGAAAACTGTCTCACTAAACCTCTGAAACACTGAAGACAGTTTGTGAAAAGGATTCCGGTCTACACAGATGGTGAGCCTCCTTGTTGATCTCACCTGCACAAAGACATCTGCTTCATCCCTCTGATCCTCCTTTCAGTGGGGAGTGTCAACCATTGGGACACACGCACACACACTAACACACATGCACACACATGCACACACACACACACATTAAAATAATTGTTGGCAATTGGACAAGCAATAAGCATGGAATTGCAATAAGGTACAGTAAGGTGCTTGATTTTCCTTTTTTCAAGCAAAAAACAACAACAAACAAAAAACTTTTAAACCTCAGGAGTTTTTACCCTTTAGGGTGTAAATTCAGTATATTTGGTCATTCCACCACTTTGGTCCATACTGAAATATCTTAACGACTACTTGTTGGTTTGCCAGGGAATGTTGTACAGATACCAGCAGTTGTACTACAGGAACATTAGAATGCAGAACTTTCACTTGTAGCGGAGTATGTATACTATAATGAAGTAAAAATACTGATAGAAGATATATTGGTATGGAAGGTGGAAGAACTACTGCTTGCTATTTCACAGTGTCACAGAGAATGTCGCAGACATGAGATTGCATAAATGATGCTGGATAGTGTTCAGTGCTCAACACCATACAACTTTATATATCTTTCAAGCTTCATTTTAATTACGCCACAGTGGAAATCATGTGTTGCCCTTTCAAGTCAGATTATGCTCATATGGTGCTGTCATTATTGTCAATAACATTTTGTTTTTAGCCATGTTAGAGGCATGACTCTTTGCCCAAATTGATCAGTCAGTTGGTTGGTTCGCTATTTGGGTACTATAGACTATAACTATAGAGGGTGTGCCACTCATGGTCACCAAGGGACAAATTATACTGATTTACCTCAAGTGCCATTAGAAATGTAACTTTTTCTGTCAAGGATGTCTTGGCAGTTATAGTATGGACTAGTATGAACTGTTGTACAAATATCCATTGTCCCCAGAGGATGCATTTACATGACTTTTGTGGTCCCCTGATTTTTTGTCTTTAATGCCACCAGCAGGTCAACACCTATTGGATGTATTGGCACACAGCTTTGTATGTTTCTCAGATGATGAAACCTAAAAACTTTCCCCTGACCTTTCAACATTATTTTTCAATATATGTATACATTTGAAAACATACGACAGATTGTACCTAATTCATGCATGTAAATGTTGAATAGTAGAGACCCCAGAATGCAGCCCTGTGGTACTCCGCTTGTCATTCTCATCCACTCAGATGTGTAATTACCAATAGACACAAATGTATCATTTATCATTTAAATAGGATTTAAACCAATTTAGTGCTGTACCAGAGAATCCCACCCAGTTTTCCAGTGGGCCCAGTAGTATATTGTTGCCAACAGTGTCAAACACAGCACTGAGATCCAGTGATACTAACTTAAAATTTTAAATTTTTTTCATTTGACCAAGAGCAGTCTCAGTGCTGTGATGTGGTTGAAATCCTCATTGGAAGACACAATAACAGCCATTTATTGTTAGATAATTGTCCAGCTGTTGAAAAACAGCTTTTTCAATGATTTTACTTAAATTATAGGCCCATATCGAACCTCCCACTTTTGTCATTACTGATGGGTCTGCATTGTTCTTCTTTAGGAATGGTTTAACAGCTGCAGTTTTCATTGCATGTGGGAAGATGCCTGAAAAAAGAGACATGTTGATATTCTATAGCAGATAGAGTCATGCAGTGTGAAACTTTTTTAAAAAGTTTATCAAGGCAGCAGCAGGAAGATTTCACATATTGTATTATGTCTTGCAGGTTTTTGTCACTGATTGGATTAAGTTGTGTCATGCTATTAGAGTTGGTTTTAGGTGGACACATGGACAACACAGTGGCACACAACACAGTGGCAGAGAAAGCCTGCATGAATAGGTCACTGGTGTTTTCAGGAATGTAGCATTTTGAAACAACCTCAGTTTCAACATTTGTGTACACAGATACACACTCTCAAAGAAAACACAGTAGTGATCAAAGAGAGCAATATAATATACCAGAACCTTAGAAATATTCAGACCTTGGAGATAACTAAGTCTAGGATGTGGCCCCTGTTGTGTGTGGGCTGCGTCACATGCTGAGGGAGACCAAAGTTATCAAGGACACAACACATTTTTTTAGTCCCTCTGAACTCAGGTTTGTCGACATGGATGTTAAAGTCACCAACAATTAACACATAATCAAAGTCAGTGCAGTCATGAGACAGTAGCTCAGCAAAGCCATCAAAAAAGTATATACAGTATTTAGGTGGCTTGTAGAAATATAGCCTGAAAAGACGAGTTTAACCGGAGAGCCACATATTCAAAATAAGTATAATTTCCATAAAACATCTGCCTGTGTTTGAGCTACTCATTAAACAGAACACTAACACCTCCTCCTGTTTTATGCATTCTAGTCTCACTTATGAAATAGAAGTTTGGAGGGCTTTATTCAATTTTAACAACATTCAATTAAGATTGTTTTTGATGATAAAATCATATATTGAAGGATTGTCCTGTCAGAGACCTGATGTTTAATTAAGCTAAATTTAGTGAGTCAAAACCAATTTTTGCAACAGTTTTTGCCTGACAAGGAATTGGAGCTAAATTTAATAAATTGGCAGATTTAGTCACAATCTTCCTATTAGGCTACCTGTCAACACAGGGATTTAGGAGGCTGCCTGGAATCCATAGCTTTTCTTGGGGGGAAAACATTGATGATATCAGCTTTGTTGCCTGGATCCGGCACACATCAATTGGAGTTAGTTGTATTATCTACACAGACAAGATTTGCTGTGATGTTCTCAGACTGTGGAGACACAAGATGTCTGAGGAGGTGGAGGGGTGCAGTGATGTTTCGGTTATGGTTGTTTCAAGCGTGGTGGTGGGAAAGGGGCTGGGCGATGACAGAGATTTAGGGTACAGGATATGGGATTTGGATGTGGTGTGAGTTTGATTCCGACATTGACAACCGTTTTCATCTCATCTGTGAAATCCAGGAGGGAGGGGGAGGAGGAGAGGGAGAGTCTGACTGGAGAGGGCAGTGGGGTTCGGGGTGTTGAAGATCAAATTCCCCTGCTGTGGAGGCTGGAGGGCACTCCTCATGTGGGGAAACTCCTCCTGGCTCAGCGGACTTCTATGTTCAGAGCTTATCTCAGGCAGTAGCAGTTCTCCTCCAGAATGCAAACATTGGTTGTTTTTTTTGTATCGCATCTTGCAGGGGGAACTGATGTGTGATGTACAGAGTAAAACATGTTGGAGGTTAAAAAACCTTACTCTGCCTTAAAGAGGTGTCTGCATTCCCACAAAATGTTTAAATTGTCAATAATGTCCACTGATTGAGCTGCACATGTAGCTTTGAGCTGTTCAATGTCAACAACCTGCTAAATCTCTCATCACCTCTTCAGAGTGGGTAGAGGGCCACTGATAAACACCACAGTATGAGATATCTGACTTTGCTCAACAGATCAGTAAAGTCTTGTTTCAATACCTCAGATTGTTGCTTCACAACAGCACAGGCCCTTGTGTGTAAAATTAAAGATTTTGCTGTTGGATGTTACTATGTCTAGAATTTTTTCTGAGATGTCAGAGACCACATCATCGGTAAAACAGTACTTTGGTGTTTTTCTTCCTGTGAAAGCTTTTTACCTCCGTCACAGCACCATCACTCACACTCAGAGTTTGAGGCCCAGTCATTAGCTCTCTCTGCAGCCTTTTATTTTAGAATTGGTTTCATACCTTTCCTCGTTCTTTGAGGATGAGGTGTTCTTCAGGTCGGGAGAAGGAGAGCCAGGGGGTTGCGAAAGTGAAGCAAATCTGTTCTCTAGATGTATCATTGTTACTTGGGTAGGTTTGCTCTTACTTTTTGTTTTCACTGCTGTCCACACCTCCTTGGTGTGGGGGTTGAGGAGGCACTTCTTTCAGATGGCAGTGCAGGCCCACCAGTCACAAAACAAATCTCAGGGGGCTGGGCTCTGCCTGTTGCCTCGCTGTCCCATAACTGAGGCAAACGCTTTATCTTTTGGCTTTGCGCCAAGACTGTTCCAGCATGAATGATATTCCTTCATTGCCTGGTATACAATCCTCCTGTTCTGTTGTTTCATCGTTGCGTCTAGTTAAGTGTGTGTCTACTGTTCTGACTCCACGGAAAAGTGGTGTTGTTCCCACATAGTCCATTCACTTCCACATTTACTTCTATCCGGTGGATCTTGGTTTCCTGTACAACAATTTACTGAGGGATCTTCTGAAAATTGTCCACATAAAGGGAGGCGTTTTGATGCTCGTAAACTTTAGCTGTTAACAGGCTTGTGCTAATTGGGAGGCCACATTCAGAAAGTACTGAAGAGTTTTGAAAAAATGTTGAGATAAGGCAGCAGCTTACTTTATCGGCAATTAATTATAATCCCAGTGGTTTCTAAATATCCAGAGTCGCTGCTTGTAATAGAATAACAGTGGAAAAAATAGATGAAAGAGCAAGCAAAGTTTTACATTACATTTTTAAATGTAACACTGTCAAAATGAAATCTTTGGTATTAACTTTATTAGAATTGTTGAACTGAACCTTAGGGCCCTCTCTCTCTCCCACCCTACCAGCGATAAGTTACAGGAAAACTCGGGCGTCGTAATGTTAGTAAAATAGAGTAACTTAACTGAAAGTGATTTTCAGGGGACAGTCTTTAATTAGAGTTGAAAAGTTAGCAGTAGCTTTTTACACTACTCATATTCACTAAGGCCTGTGTATGTGTGTGCTTCTTTGTCAGCAAAGCATTACAGTCATGGTATAGTGGTTGTTGCTTGTCTCTGTCAATGAGTTTCAGATTAGGCCTTGAAGTTCATCGTTTTAAGTAAAAAAAAAAAAATAGTATATACATATAGTTCAAAATTACAATGGAATAGAATCACTCATTTAAAAAAAAAAGTGAGACCCTTTCGATAAATGTTGCAGTTACTCCAGTTTCCAGATCAGATGTTTGACTTAACAGAAAATCACAACCCTGTTTTCTCATGTAAACCAAACAGAGTGGGCTACGCCTGCAAGGATTTTGCTTGTTTATAATACAGGTGACCCAACCCTGTCACTGCACTCAATTCAATACCCTAAGTACTGCCGTTTCATTTGTATGCTTTTCTAAACCTGTTTTCAGCCAACATAGTAGTGTCTAAGCTGAAATGAATTTTAGCTTCGTAAAACCTTTAATTCATGGTATGAAGACCAGAACAGGCATCTGCTCACCTAATAAATGTCACTTTTTTTATCATTAGGTTCTGTATTAGGGAGACCACCGTTATCAGAAACATTTATTCCATTAGGTGAAGTATTGTATTCAGTTGTGAGTATACTTAGTTAGTATATAGTTCAAGAGGAGAAGTTCTTCTGAATCTGAATACACGTTTTGGCAGACGAATATCAAATTCTCTTTATTTGTTTTTTCTCAGCTTTTTTGTAATTGGAAGCCTTTTCGACGAATGTTGCTGCAGTTTACTTGGGAAAATACAAAATGATTTTGGTTGACAAGTTATTTATTTATGCATACATGTCGAAGTATCCTTGAGCAAGACACTGAACCCCAAAATTGCTCGTGATGTGCAGTTGGCACCTTGTGTGGCGGCCTCTGCCATCAATAAGGGTCCTGCGATGAGCTGGCGACTCATCCAGGGTGTACCCTGGCCTTCGCCCATAGAGTTAACTGGGATTGGCTCCAGTAACCCCCTGAAAAAGGGGCAACATCCCCGCGACCCTCACGGATAAAGCGGAAAGAAAGTGAGAGATGAGATGAGGTAAGAGATTATTTACTTATCTCTAAAAATCATCCAAAGTATAATGTATGATCAGAGGTGGGAGATTATTTTACTTAAAGGTTCCCTGTGGAGGTTTATTGTAAACAAATATAATTTCTGTTTAAATTCATTGTTACTCACCAGAACAAATTGTGTGAATCTTTGAGCCTTAATTATTGATTAATTATGTGCTGAATGATCCTAGGAGCTATGTTGTTGGTAGGGTCTCCCAAGGCAAACAGGTCCTAGGTGACGGGTCAGACTAAGAGCGGCTCTAAAGCCCCCTATGAAGAATTTGAAAACAAGGAAGTGCACGTCGCCCGGAATGGCGTCACC
>OMLP01044712.1:0-24068 GCA_900302685.1 Spondyliosoma cantharus
TACGAGCAAAGATGCTAGCTCAGTGCCCCCTGCACTCCCATTCAAAATTAGCTTGCCCAAAAACGAAACTACAGTAAATCTTAAAAGTGCATCTTTCATCGTAATTATGCTTTTACATGAAGGTTTGACTCATATACATAGGCCTAGGTTGCTTTTTAGTGAGAGTTTCACTTTAATCATATGGCTCAAAAATTATAGCAAATTTAAGATTTTTAGCAATTCTATCAACATGGTTCTTGGTTAGGACTGAAATAAATGAATAATTTCTGAAAGGACTAAGATGATGGCGGCATGATGTTGAAGTGGTTCGCACCTCCACCGCACAGAAAGAGGGTGCTGGCTTTGAACCCACTGGCTGACTCGGCCCTTTCTATGTGAACTATTGCATGTCCAACAGTCCAAAGACACGTAGGTTAGATTAAATGGTGACTCCAAATCGCCCAATGGTGTCAATGGTTGTTTGTTTCTATTCTAGCCCTGTGATGAACTGGCGACCTGTCCAGGATGTTGTCATAGTTTCAGTTTGTGGTTTTGTTATTTCCTGTTTTCATTTTGAAGTACTGCCCTCATGTGTCATATTTTACTTTTCATTTCCTCCCTTTGTGTGATTTTCTGTGCTCGCCTGTGTTCTATTAGTTGATCAGCCTTTGTATAAATAGTCTGTGTGCTCCCTGCTGTTTTTGTCAGATTGTCTGTTCAGTTTCCCGTCCTGTTCTGCTCTGTTTCTGTGTCTCCCGTTTTCATCTCTCAGTTGTCTCTCTCTGGTTTTTATGAAACCAGAATCATTCCTGTTTTTTACACTTACCTTTGATTCATACTTTGCTTTTCATTTGCACTTTGGTGGAACTTTATTTTATTTTATTTTTCTTGGATTCTCTAGGTTTGTTTTCTGCCTTGGCCCACCTTGTGCAGTTGCTTTATACTTTGGATAAGGATTTCGGCAACTGTGGTTATCGGCTTTAATTCATTAAAGCTAGGGTCTATAATGTTGTTCAGAAACACATTTTTGTTATACTGGGTGAAATGGTCCTTCTATCCTGAGAGTAGTCAATACATTATGTATTCAGAAAAAGGAACAAAAATAATCAGACCTCTGTGTCAGCTGCAGGACTGAGAAAAAGCTGACCAATCCGTACTATCCGACCGGAATAGAAAGATAGATAGATAGAAATCGTTCTGCTTACGCCCCCCTATGTCCCTCCCTCCTCTGCTCGTGCACAGGTCACGTTCTCCCTGCTGAGTCCCACTGCCAGATGCGTGTTCAAGTTTGTGGCTTTGGACGGAGCACTGATGGGATGGGGGGGGGGGGACTTAGAGGAGGTGCCACTTTCAAATCTTGCTAGCTCTCCAGGATTGTAGACCCTAGCTTTAAAGCTTGCATTTGTTCCTCACCTGCCGGCTTGTGTGTTGTACGTTTGGGTCCCATTCTATGTGAATTGTGGCAGATGTAGATAGATTGTGACCCCCCAAAGGATGAGCGATTATAGATAATGTAAAAAATGTCATGGAAGATGTCATTGTGTGCAGACATTTGTGGTTCCCAGAAGATGAATCCTTCAGATTTAACTGTTCAGATTTAGAAATTATGGGTATGAATAAGTATAAATATGCCACTGTATTTATATTTATAGACAGTATAAACTCACATATACTGTACATACACATAATGTATATTGTACACAACCATCTAATTTGCAATTGCAAATATTCCATATTGGAATATATTACTGTATAAGTGTCAGCGGTCTGTACATCAGAGTTCCTGACATAAAACATCTCCACAGTTTACAGAGTTAAACCTGCTTTACCTGATGTTGCGAGCTCTGCAGACTGTAAATCACCACACATGAAAGGTTAGACAGATAGGTCAACAGATAAATACTGACAAGTGAGAAATATCAGACAAAAAGAGATACGGGCAGACAGCTTTGATAATAAGACCACCAGAAACATACAGATGAGGCTTTTTATGTCTTTTCAGTCTTTTCAAACCAGTACGACGTCCTACTAATGTGTCTTGAGGGACCAATCATTCTGAAAAAGAGCAATACTGTAGAGCAATACTCAACATACTGTAGATGCCAGAATATTACCTTTACACTTTCCCTGCATTCCTTCCTGTGTTTTAAAATGTGCCTGAAATAGATGCTCTCAGTTTAGCATTTTGTGGCTGCCAGTATACAGTGACTGTGAGTTTATTTAAAATGTTAAATGTACTGGTCTCACACTGTTCCATGCTAGAATACATTGTATATACATTTACATTTATCTCTACAAATACAAAGACAATGAAGCTTCACATTCAGAACATGGGGATTAATTCATGTCTATGGTGAAATATGAAATAGATGGCACACACAACCCAGTGCTGAACAATTCTTCAATTTGGTCTTACGGACACTTTGTGTCTCTTTGTGACAGTTTTGTTTCCATTTGCTGTAGTTTTTTGTCTCTTTGTGATAGTCTTGGGTCCTTTTGTAGTAATTTTTTAATCTTTCTTGATAGTTTTGTAATTGTTTATGGTCGCTTTGTGATTCCTTGAGATAGTTTTGTGTCCCTTCAATGTCATTTAGTGTCTGGTTTTGGTACTTTGTGTGTCTTTGTCATAGCTATGTGGTCATTGTAGACACCCTGTGTCCAGTACTCTGAAGCTCACTGAATTCAGTAATCTGAAATCTGAAAGTAATCTGAAAATTCAGTAATCCACCCATGATGGAATCCTGCCTGTTATTTCCTTGACCAGTAGAGGGCACTAGCCCTGTCAAGAGAAGAGGTACCCTGTACTGTATTAGTTTGAAAATAAATGAGATTGTAAGTATGTAATATCTGATCATGTTTTGCTGTTGGAATCCTGCAGTCGCAAAATGGTCGTTACACATACCAGCTGTTTATATGAAGGCCTTATACTCTATCTGTGTGTGTGTGTGTGTGTGTGTGTGTGTGTGTGTGTGTGTGTGTGTTGACACAGCCTCTTGCAGTCTATCAAGTGGGAGGGCTGCATTTTTTCTTTACAGCCTCTCCATAGAGGTGAATAGATGCTTTATAGCTGCCGAGGCTGGCTCACTATATATAAATGTGTATATGTGTGGATGTATGAGCCACACTGCTCCAGTGAGCATGTGTGGACAAAAATGGATATGAAGATGTACAGGAGATCTCCTTCTCATCAGTCTGTGGTTGTCTTTGATAAAATGTTGATGTATTATCTAGTCAAAGGAAATTACTTCAGTTGCTGTTGGGAGTGTTAGGATGCCACAGTCACACTTCTCAACTACCAGCATCAAAAATACCTGTACGGGAATTTCTCTCTTTGACACTGATGTAAAGACGTACTGTTGACTTACACAGTTGAACAGGAAATTATAACATCCTCTGTTTATTGTGCTTGACCTGCGTGGCTTTTATCAAACACTCATCCTGCATGTAAAGCTGCAGGTATGGCATCCAACTGTGACCTCCTGTTGTCCTGTATGTCACTATTGCTCAATCCAAAGAAGACATAGAAAAGCAGGATGTGTCCACCATTTTCTAAGTCTTATTAGTAATATTGGTCATACTTTGCAGTAGGATAAATGCACAATACGGGACTAATAGAGGTAGAGTACACTAGGTATTTTCTAGTCATGCATCCATAATTTTTCCAAACCAGATGTCAGAAAAGTGAAATGAGATCAGTGAGAAAATCTCTTGTTTTAACTCTTTCTGAAACTGATCTTAAGTAAACGTAGGAAGAGGCCACCATCATGCCACAGGCTAAACCTCAAGTACCAGTGGCTGATATGAGATCTTCCCATCTAAGTCTCTACGTGAAAGCAAAGTTTATTCATGTTGAAAAATTAACTTAAGTAGAGGTAGCAATGCCAAAATGTTGAAATACTACATGGGAAGTATATAAGATATCATTAGGCACCTATTTCCAAACACCCAAATCAAAGATATCTAGACATCTATCAGAAATCAGTCTTTATGAGCCATAAAGACTGATTTCTGATAGATGTCTGGATAGGTGATGCGAGTGGTGCTTTAATCTATTCAATAAATGACTCTCCAAAACCCAAGTTTCTGCAGATTATCACCAAAGAATTTCCAGTTAGTTCTGTAAAATGCTCTTTCTGAGTCCGTTGACAATTTTGCAGAATTTTTTATAACAGCTGGAAGCTGAGTCAAATCATTTCATATTCCATGAATGGAATAATTGTTTCAATCCTGACAACTAGAGCATTGATCATACTTTCATAATCTGCACTGAATGATAACAAGAGACAGTAACAAGATACCAATCTAGTTCACTCTCATGCTGAGTTGAGTCTTTATTGGGTTCTAGTGGAAATATATTTGGTTACTGTTCCATGAAACGAGTTGAGTTGGAGCTTTTCTTCAGAATCTTATTTTGAAAAGTAAACAGTAGTTATCTTTTATTTCTGCGATGTTGCCCGTTTTATATAATTTTTATCCCTTTTATTTGTGACTACTCACATTGACTTTTTGTGTTTTTGCATTTTCTGTTCTGCCATCTTGTTTGAACTCAAGGCTACCTTGTGATTGGCTTGACTGTTGAGTGTTATTCTTTACTATCGTTTTCCTGAGTTTTTTGCCTGTGCTTGTTTGTCAAAAGACTTTTAAACGCTGTTTAAAACATGCTATATAAATAAAGTTTATTGACTAATTAATTATCAAATTAATGAAGTGTACATATTCTGAGCTGTCTGAAATTAAATGGAATTACTCTAAAATGATATAAAATAAATTAAGTACAACCTCAAAATTTTACTTAAACACAGAACTTGAGCAAATACGTCTTTGTTCCACCAGAGGTTTTTACAGTTATAACACTTATGACTAAAAGTTAAAATCATGCTGTTTGATGTGCATCATTATTTATTAGTAAAATATTTTTACTGTTGCTTCTTGGCTTCATGGCATGCAGGACTGCTCTTCATCTCTGTCATTACTGCAGCTCTTTTAAGCTTCAACCATTAATGGAATGTAATCCTCAGCCGCAACGGCCCAAAGTGAGAAAGTTAAGTGCAGTTTCTTACCAAGATCAATCACAGTTAGAGTAGAGTTAGAGGTGGTAGAGTTAATGATCCATAATAACAGCAAATAGTTTCCACTTTTCCAGGAAGTCTGTGTGAGAAAATGAGCGAGAGAGGTGGAGGAAGAGAGAGAAACAGAGAGAGAGAGACTTGGTGAACCCGTTCACCTCGTTATCCATCATTAGTGACTGTGCACTCTTCATCCATGGAAACTACATGAAGGGAAGGTTCCTGTTTTTTTAAACATATATTTGGTTACGGGGCTAATTTGTTCACAGTGCACATTTTAACTAGCTCTCTAGGTGTCTATGCTAATTTGACTGCTGACAGTCATGTAAATCTAATGTTACAGAGCTAAACAGACCTCTTCACCTCTGTTTCCTCCTGTCTCCTTTAACCTCAATGTGGACAAGGACATGTTTGTCAGCGCACTTTCAAAATCCAAGATGGCCATCAGTGATAGTGCACCCATTGAATTAGGGAAGACAGGGTGCTTCAGAGAGCATTTAAAAATGTTTTTATGCATTACATAATTTTTGGATGCTGGATAGGTGGTGAGAGAGAGAAGATGAGGAGGAGGGGTTTTTAGTTTTAGTGGTTTTTAGTGAACACTGCTTCCTTATGCCGAAGCACAGACAGACCTTCATGTACTGCTGTATGATGGGGCAGAAAGCAGCTCCTCATTTTCTTGTCAGGTTGCCAGACCGGGCTGTCTGGCAGCGACCAGCGCTGGTCTGATGCTGGGAATGGCTCAATGGGAAGTAAAGGCAACTGTGGGATTACGGGGATCTATGTAAGGCTTGTTTCATACCTCAGCTGGCTGTGTGTGGTTCCTGTGTGAGGCAGCAGAGTGTGATGGATTACTAATGAAATAATAAGTCTGTATGTGTTATTTATCTCTTAGATGACAGAAACCTGATCCACATTGTGTATTTTCATGTTTCTGTATACCAGATTACATGGATGTAAGCCTACAATAAATAATGCTATATAGAACAAGCCTTTATTGTCATGTACGGAAAAATGTCATATAGTTAAATAAAGATATATGAAAGTATGTCCACACATATTTGACAGTATATGCCAATATATTGTAATTTTGCTTCAAGAACATATTGCGAAATATAGTGATTATATACTGTAATTTCATACATTCAGTAATATATTGCAGGTACATTAAATATTTATTTGAGTACACATGAATATGGCACTAATTTCTAATAAAAACCTGTTTCAGCTCTTCATATCTGTGTTATATGTAATTAAAAGGTGTAAATGTTGATATTATTTACATAAATAATATATGGAAAATTTATTTCTGTACTTCTAAAATGCTTTATATCAACAATAAATCACAGGATTACTTGCAATGTGATGTGTGTCGGCCATTGTGATAAACTCACAGATAAATGTCTTCTAGCTCTTCCTCAGATCTACAGAGTATTTCAGCATTTCTCAGGTCATTACTGTGATTTTACTACTGCTCGAATGTTACATCTCACCGGTCTCATCCGTGGAGAGTAATGTTTGAAAAAGCTCTAAAACACCACAGTATGTTAACTCCCTGGCACTAAATAGCGTGCTGGCAGCTAAAGAGCAACGTATTTCCCTTAGGAGATGGTGGAGACCATAGACAGAGCCAAAAAAGAGAGTGAAATATACACATGCATAATTCAGGGGTGCCTGAAACACGACCTTACTGTACCTCCCACAAGTAACTGTTACTGTGTGAATTCTGATTCTATCAACATACTAACACATTTCAAGGATATAAGTGCAGAAACAAACATAAGTTACTGCTCACAATACATTATTAGTTGATGCTCTCTTGACAGCCTTTTCCTCTCACAGGTCCTGCAGTTATTGGACTAGTGCTGCTTTATTGACATGAGGTATATTGCAGTGTGGGAGGACTTCAGTCTATGGTCTTTATATTGCACCCAAGGGAAGGATTGTAAAATGTGACTGAAGCAGCAGAATCATGAGACATATCGAACAAATCCCCAGACACTGAAGAATGTAAATGGTCCATACACAGTATATTTGCTTTCAAATTAATAATTATCTGTTGATTTATATTTTGTATCTATAATCTGAATCTGAAAAGTAATGTCTCAGTAATGTTGTATAACAGATACCGTGGAGTAAACAGTACAATACTGGTTAAGTAGAAGTATAAAGTAACATAAAACACAAATACTCAAGTAAAGTATGTACCTTTTTGGTTATATTAATGTTTATTGCATACATTTCGGTGAAGGTGTTTGTTATTGTTTTCTTTCTAAAATAACCTGTGTATATTACAGACAGAACCATTAAAACCCATGAAAATATTTGTTTTCATCCCACTGTCACTTACAGCATAAAATCATGCACCCTGTATTATCAGGCTTTCATTCTGTGGTCTTGGATGAGCTTTTGTAATTGTTACTTTTTTAGAGTAATAAAAAATGTAGGGTGATTTACCTTTATTTTGGCTTATAAGCCAAATGCATGCTATTTCCCTTGTGTGCTATACGGGGTGTTTGCCTCATGATAAAACTGATAAAAGACCATATTTAGTACAAAAATGTTCCGTTTCAAAAACTGCCATAAAAATACCATATATTAAGTATATGAGTATCTGATTATATCAAGGATTTGTGGCACAAAAACTTCCCTCTTGTCAATGAAGGGTGCAGTGCTGCAATGCACGCATCGACCGCTAGATGGCGGTGATGGCGCAGCTTTTAAAAAAACTAAACTTTCTGTAAAAAAAAGAAAAAGGGTGAAGAAAAAGAAAATGACGGAAGCCCGCAGTGGAGCAGCAGGCGGCAGCAGCCAGCAGCAGCTACCCAGCTAATCACCAGCAATGACCGGACGTGAACTTTAGCGAGTAGCTCACAACTTTACAGAGAGTAAAAAGCCACTCAAGTGAGGCGGCAGCAGCTTCCTCACAGTCGAGCTCAGTCGGGGAAACAAGGAAGTGAACAGCTGACAGACTTCCAGAAGGGTTTCCGCCGGTAAGTCCCGGTCGTTTTAACGCTTTCTGCACCTCTCACGGCGTGGCTCTGAGTCCGGTGATGGTTGTGTTTCGCTGTTGTGTCGGTGGAAATGGACAATAGCAGGCAAGCTTTGAACGTTTTGTGATTTAAGTGTCTGTCAGGAGTGCCGTGTGGTGAGCAGGACGACGCACTGATTTATTTATCCGTGTTTTATGCGGGTTATTCCTCCCACAGGAGCTGATTGTTACTACTACACCCACAACTGACTCATTCATTGTGTTTACAGTGATCTGAGGCGAAGGTCGTGGCTCCAAACCGGCTGCTGGACACCTGTGATGTGGTCCTAATGTAGTGTGTTAACAACCAAGTGAGCAGGGGATGTTTAATGTAAAACCTAATCAGAGCTGGTTTGGAGTTTAGTGATACAACAAAGTGAGTGGAACGGGGGTGTTTACATATTGTGTGTGTGTGTGTGTGTGTGTGTGTGGGGGGGCGCTGCTGAGGATGGGAACTAGTGTTCCTGCTTTTTGAACTATCAAGCTCTCTGGTCATTGACATTGTGATTAAGTCTATGAACTGAGAGTAAATAATGAACAATGGCCAGATTCCATTCACACATCTTTATGCCAAGTAAGGTGACGTCTTCAAACTGCTTGCTTTGTCTGATTTTAAAGTAGTAAAAGCCCAAATATTCTCATGTAAGACAACTAAAAGTAGTAAGCGACCCTAACAGTGAGCTGTTGCTGCGTTGACCTTAAACATGTCAATTTATTGATTATCATAGTAGTTGCACAATAATATTCTGACAAGCGATTAATAGTTTAATCACTCAATCAATTTCCATCCGAAAGTTAATGTGTAAATTAAATTCATTTAAGCAAAGCAGGGGAGATCTGACAAATGGTACAGTAGATGAAGAAATATTTTAAAGTTAAAGTAATTATATTTTGTAGTCTAGTGATGAGACAGTTTCAGAAGATTAAATCTAACATTAAAAGAGTAATGCAACATCAACAAGAATACTCTAAAACATGGCTCCATGCGAACCTCGCTGGCCAGTTTTAATAGGGGAATACAAATTATTATAACAGTATATCCACCCTGTGAATGAGAAAATAACATAGAAATGAAAAAGCCAAAACCATAAACACTAGTGTAGTGTAACTCAGTGGTTTTCAAAGTGGGGGCCTCAGAAAATTGGAGGGAAGATAAGAAAAAAAATGCAAAAAAAGAAAAACTATTAAAAAAAAATATGATAATCATTTGTCCTGAACCGTACAACACGTAAACTGCTGTAATCGTCGGATTCTCAAGTTCTGCTGCAAGTTTGGCACGACGACGTCATGACCTGTGTAGCTGTTCGTTAATAATTTTCTTATGCTAAACAAATGTAATAATTTATTGAATAGTGAATAAAAGTAAGAAAATACATTATAACAGTTGATGTTTCTTTACTTATTTTGTAGCATTGTCTGTGGGTTTGGGGGTCCCCTGCCAGAAGCTAATTCTGGTTGGGGGGCTTTGGCATGGAAAAGTTTGTGAACCCCTGGTCTAACTACCAGTAATGGAACAAACCATGAACAAGTGATGACTGGTCAGTAGAGCTGGATATCATGGTTATTGCTATATTCAATTAATCTGTCAAACATTTTCTTGAGTAATAGAGAAGCAAATAAGTTGTTCTTTGGTCTTTAAGATATCAGAAAATAGTGAAAAATGACGGTCTGTGTTTCCCAAAGCCCAAGATGACGTCCTCAAATGTCTCGTTTTGTCCAGAACCCAAAGATATTCAGTTTACTGTCATAGAGAAGGAAATAAACCAGTAAATGTGTAAAAAAATTACTCCAATCGATCAGTTGATAATCAAAATAGCTGGTGATTGATTGAATAGCTGACAATTAATTGATCATTACAGCTCTCCACTGGTCACATTTTTTTTATTTTCAGACTCCAGTAATCAAAAAAGCAAACACATAATCCACAACAAATGTCACACTGTCATGATTTCAATAGTTTTTTGAGTGAAAAGGGTAAATTGTGATGCAAAAATTATCATTCTCACTAATCGTGAATAATGACGCAATCACAATATCTGACCTTTTGGACAATATCGTGCAGCCGTCCTGTTGAATCAGTCTAATATAATGAAGTACGATCAGTGCATACAAAGTTATAAGGTCCTGCTGATATTTTGGAGAATATATTTATTGCTATGATCTCTACTTTTCTTCTCAATTCGTTTTTTAGCATGTTATGATGTTAAAATTGTCATCTATGAAAATGTCTATTTTAATATAAACCCCATCTGCTATATCTAATACACATTGTTATCTATCTTGTTTATCCTCTGTTTTGTTGCTGCTACGTCTCTTTATTTGCTGCTGCAGCAGCCCAGATTCTCCTCAGGGATCCATTAAAGTTTCATTTTATTGTCACCCTGAAAACTGTATAAAGGTTATTCATCAGTAGCTGAGAAGCTAGAGAATAAAGTCATGTATTTTTCAATGTTTCTTAAATCATCTTGTGAACCTGACAGAGGTTTAATCTCTTATAGTGAACAATGTTTGCGTTGATGAGTTAGAAATAATGGGTCTGTTTTCAGGGCATGCTATACACCAGCAAGCCTATTATGGCCTTTGCAAACAAAGACAATTTCTCGAGAGCCCACTGCATAATGAATTTACAAGCTTGTAGAGGTGGTTGTAACTCCTGTTCTGCTGGTAGTTGTATCCTGATAACATTACCAGCATGTTATCTGACCCTTGGGGGAGATACTGTTTCAGGGCTGACGTTAGTGTCCAAACCTCGATAAGGTCGTGCACTTGAGCAGTAGCCATAATAATAATAATAATAATTAACAGTTTTGTTAATGATTTAGTCTTGAACTCTCTTCAGATGACAAGCTGCTCACTGGCTCTGCCTGACAGAAAAGTAGTAATACTGAGCTAAATTTTAACCTTTTTAACTGTAAAGGTCTCGGTTCCGAACACATCATTATCTCATTCATTACTTTTTTTCTCCATGATTGACAAGCAGTCACTGTTGCCATTTGCACAGTGTGTTGTGATGTTTCTCATTTGCTGTCTTATCTGAGAAATTATGGTGAATAGGAGCTAATGACAAGCTCCTCCTTCACTGGTCATAAACCCGTAACAGGCTTCCTGTGGCAGACAGTCTCAAAGGTTAAAAGCCTTTTATTGTTGCCGAGTTGTTGATCTCCAGACCTGCAGTGATGGCGGAGGTGACTCATCCATGGTCGAGGGCCCACAGGTGACAGCTGGGGATGTTTTTAATCAGCCGCCTAATTTATTTATGGGTGACACAGGTTTATTTTTGTGATGGGAACAGTGTGGGAGACAAGAGACGGTTTCACATAATGATTGTGTCTGTTTTCTCTGTCTGTCTCCTTTTTGTCTTGCTTCTGTTTTGTCTTGGTGAAAGGGACATGAAGTCCTTCATGACCTTCATGGACCCCCATTTGTGTCCAAAAAAATATCATCATCTCAGCCGAGTCATGGGTGCTGAATTGTGCCCTGAAATGACAGAAATATGAAAGTCAGACATTCATAATACACTTGTCCTGAGGTTGCCCACAAGGGTCAGTAGTGGAAATAGTTTGAAAATCTTTGATATGGGTCTGAATACGATGTCTGTTTTCTACCATCTTTTTTTTTTGGGTGCATTTGTGTTTATTGTTGTCTAAAGAAGGACTTAACATGTGGAGGCTAAACTTAGGAAGACTGTGTAATTTCCTTTTTCAAATGTCACAGTCACATTTTTAAAGGGGTACTCCAATAATTCAGTATCATACTGTCATTATGTTGAGTCGCAGCTTAAAAAACGTGTTCGTTTTGACTGAGCTAGGGATGCACAATATTGAATTTTTGTTCCTGATTGCAGAAAACATCGAGTCTCTTTTGTAGTTAATTAACAAATTATTATATGCCTACTCTTGTGTTGGGATGACACACTTGCAAATGCAGACATACACTGCTTTTTAAAATGTTCACATTAAATGGGAAAAATAAGAAAACTACTTCTGTTTTGGCATGTCACATTGGCTGAAATGTTAATTTTGGCAGATGTAGATATTTTTATTTTTAAGCTTTTAATGGCTGATACAGATGTTGTGCTGATATTATTGTGCATTCCTAGTCGGACATCTTCGTGTCCTCTTCATCTGTACAACAGTGGTCTTTGTAAGTCTTTTTATGTACCCACCATGAATAGCTTTAAGATGCAGATTGGGTGGTTGATGATCGGTGTGACAAAATATAATTATGGCAATATTTTGAATCCCTTTCTATTGTAGTAAGATTATTGCTACACTGGTGATATACACACATATATATACACATATACACACACACACACACACACACACACACATATATATGTGTATGTATATGTATATATGTATATATGTGTGTGTGTGTGTGTATATATGTATGTATGTGTGTGTGTATGTATGTATGTGTGTGTATGTATATATGTATGTATATATATACATACATACATATGTATATATATACATACATAGGTCTTTATTGAAACATGCAGGCGCACTAAACAGCTACTTCTGATAATTTAACTTACCAGATTTACTATTTCACAGCTCCTTGTGGTGTAAGTTTGAAAAGAATTGAGGCATAGTTGTATCCTATTCTGCGTTCTGTCTATTTTGCATTGCAATTACAACTCACTTGGGCATGGATAAGTTGCTGTCACTTTTTTCTCATGGTCTTATTGTATTGTTAGATGGTTATCTCGCAATGTATAGCAAATTGCTATTGGTATCCTGAATCGTTTCCTATAATGAGCCTGTACTAGAGGAGTTGATTTCCCGGGGGAAATTTTTCTTCAGAGCACAGTATAACTGTAGGAATTGTAATAGCATGCAACATTGGACCAACAGTGGTGTTGAGTCATGTGCAAGTGAAGCTCACGAGTCTTGCTCCCCCTTACAGCCAATCATGACACCAGATCAGTTCACTGCTGAAAGTCATTTTAATCTGTGAAGTATTTAGTATCTGGTTGAAATTAAATTCTGTATCTTAAGATATATCTGGTTCTCCTATCCATCATACAGTATTTTCTTGATGTGTGCATTGTTGGCTCGTCCTGTTGGTAGACTAAAGGTCATGCCCTTGGTGTAGTAAAGATAGAATAAACTCGGGCTCAGTGGTGCCTCCTCACAGTTACATTATTTACGACTTTATCTCTGTTAGTGTTCGCCGACCCTGAGCCAGCAAGAAGGGCTTCCACTTAGTTTAGTGTGGCCTGTCATCGCCCCTGGGGTTAGCAATGATGAGTTATCTCTGGGTAGCGTATAGCTGGCTCATGGCACCCAATCCCCGTGCCTTGGCTCCACCCCTCAGTTCCTGTTTCGGCCCCCCCTGCAGAAGAGGACATAGTTATTTCTGGGTCCAAGGTTAAGATGGGTCACATGCGAGATTTAGTTGAAGTATGTCCTGGCAGAAAGTCCAGGACACAGGAAGACCGTGTCTGCTCTTTTGCAGCCAGAACGTTCAAAGGTACCGGTGAACTAATCCGCACTGAATGTGAGTGGAAGTGACTTTAAATAAGTTCTCACAGTCATGCCGTGCACAGTCGACTCGTGGTATGTTGTGATATGATCTACCCATCTGTTTCTGGAGGTTTTTCCCCTCGAGTCAGCTGTTTGATGTGGTTGGTGGGGTCAGGATGGTAGTAGTAGTAGTGGTGGTGGTGATGTTGGACTACACCGCTGAGAGACACTCGAACTGTCTTGGCTGCGTCTTCTGTTTTGTGGTCTTCCCCTAGCTTGGGTTCATTTCACAGCTCGTTCTTGGGCTTTGGCTCAGTTACGAGGGATGACAGCTTTGTGTATTTATTCTGTTGTTTCATATCAGATAACAGGCAAGCAGTGGCTACACACACACACATTATGTTGAAGCACTAGGGATGCAAATGTCTTTTTAAATGTAGCTGTTGGATCGCTGCTGAAGGAAACATCATATCCTGATTAAAAAATTGCTAAAACGTGATCTTCAGATTACATCTTTTATACAACCAACAGCCAGAAAGCCGAAGACTCTTCAATTACTGTCATTAATGACAAAGAAAAGCAGCAAATCTTTATAGTTGAAGAAGCCTGAACCAGCAAATGTTTGACATTTTGCCTGAAAATTACGGAAATGATTATCTGTTACTGAAAAATTGTTTCAAGGCATTAAGTGCTAGTACACTCAGGACAAAGTTTATTCTAGTGAGGGTAGGCTAAATATCAGAAACACCTTATGCAGTACAGTCCAACAAAACTAAAAACCCCTACCATAAAGTTGAATTAACGTCTCATTTAACTAACATTTAACATTTAACAAAAACTGATCTTCATGGTCTTCCTGATGAATGTATTAATTACGGGACAGGCTAAGTTTACCTCATAAACTGGCACCCGACCACAGTTGACGTTCTTGCTCCATAGTTTGAGTTCTCTGATATGCTAATTCTTATATATTTGTATATTTGTAAATTATGTTTCCTGAGTAGTAGTCGGTATATTTGATTTAGTTTATATTTAATATAAACAATATACCACTGAAATATAGCTACTCCTACCCTACTTGCTACTACCTTGCTAATCGTTCAAGACTTTGAAGTCCTAAAAGTTTGGAAGATGCCTGATTTTCAACATGATCTAGTTGTTCCAGTAATTGAAACTGGTTGAGGTACCTTAAAGCAACATTGCTTTAATTGTCTTAATTTAAAAATCCCAGGTTTGTAGCAATCTGTCAGATGTAATATCTGTGCTAACTTCAAACAAAACTCATTTTTAGGGTTAGGGTTTACGTCATAATTAGGGATGATCCGATCTGCAGGATCGGGATCAGCCGATATGAACATTTTTTCACTGATTGGGATTGGCAATTTTGAACATGGACCCAAGCCCAAATTTTTTATTTTTTTTTACGTCGGAGCACAATTTGTGGCAGAATGCAGATGCGCGCCTAACGTTACTCTAGCAAACCTGTGGATAAAATGTCTGCAGTGTGGAAATTGGTTAATTTAGAAAGCGAAAGCAGTCACATTTGATATACAGCACATAAAAAACAAAAACACTCAAGTTAAACAACAAGTTCTCTCAAGCAGTGCAAGCAAAGACACCAAAGCAGTAAACACTCGAGGATACTTTCAAAAGGGAATGTCCTCGATACAGCGACATGGCCAAAAATATTACAGAGGTGGTAACTGAATTAATTGCTCTGGATAACCAGCTCATCTCCGTGGTAGAGGATCAGGGTTTTCTTCATCACGTGGAGTTTTTGAATATCCGGTATGCCCTACGATCTCAGCATTACATTACATTTATTCCACTTTCGAATTACAACGTGCCGGTATGCGCACTAGTTTCGTGGGTCTCATAAAGCAGAGCATGTAAAATAGTCAATTGAGGAGATGCTGAATGCATGTGAAATAGACAAGCAGTGGGGCGATGTGATTTTACGTGACAACGTAAGGAATATGAAAACAGCAATGGATGATATGGAGGCACCAAGCGTGGGATGTGTCTCACACACACTTCAGCTGGCTGTACACGAGGGTTTGCTGTCACAGTGCAGCATCATAGACTCACCTGGTAAGGCAAGGAAGGTGGTAGGCCAATGTTGCAATAGCATATGCAGAATAAGAAAGAGCCATATGAAAGTATATACTTTGTTTCAACAAAATAAAAAAAACTATTAAGGAAGAGCTTGGATGCAGGTACTTTTTTTTTCTTAATGCAGCTGTATTATCCAGGAAAATATTAGGCAAGGCTAAGTATTGGATCGGGACTCGGTATCGGCAGATACTAAATATTAAAGGACTCAGATCAGGATCGGGGTAAAAAAAAACCTGATTGAGATATCCCTAGTCATAACAATGTTATGTAACTATGTGATCCTACCCTCTCATCAAGCTTACATAGTGCAGAAACAATGATGGGTAGGTTTTTTTTTTACACAACACTGAATCATCAGTGTTTATTGTAAAATAGAAACTCACAACATATGACACCAAACAAAGTTCTCCTGCTGGGTGCTGTGGGAACTGAAAAGCCACACTGAGATGATAAACTAAAAGTCCATTGTTTGGCTTTCAAACTATCATCCCAGTAAAGGCAGTGACAACAAACAGCAGCTCTTTGTTCCTCTTACCAAAATGCCTCTGTGTAAAGGTCTCTGGGAAGTGGAAATTCAAAAACGATTGCAGAAACAAGTTCAGTGTTGCATCATGTCGAGGAGTCAGCCGATGAGCAACAACTATAAACTGTATCGAAAGAACAGCACACAAACCCAGCCAGAGTGCAGTATTCTTCACAAGGATCCAGAGGTGTCATAATACATCTAAACAAAGAGTTTCTAGATTTTAATCTGCATCATTTCACATTGATTGAGCCATTATGTCATGCGTGCGTCAAGTGTGTTTTTAGTTCAAAAGAATAAAAAAAAAAATCTTTGGCCATTTGATCACAAGTCAGCATAGAGAAACTAAGTGTGAGTAAGTCTACAGCGTTTAAATCACTGTCCTAACCTGGGAGAAAATGGGGAGGTAAAGTGACTCATTTGATGTGTTTTAGTTTAGACAACTGGAGCCCTTGGGGAATTCAGAGGAAATTCAGTTGGTGGTTACAATTGAATAATTAAGATGAAAATGTAGATCTGAAAAGTTAAATGCATTCCAGAGTAATATGACCCACCTCAATTTGAATACAGGACACAATGGAGAGAGACAGTCTGGCTCCTCTTCAAGCCAGCAGTATGAGCTATTTTGGAAATGAAATGTGCTGAGTCAGCAGCAGTAGGCTCACATGAAGCAGACAGTGTTGGGGAAGGGGAAGTGTGGGTCATCTCACCTGTTAGAAGCTCTGACCCAGGCTTTAACTGAATTATTATTGTTCTGTATTTATGAACATACTAGTAGTGAAGTGAGCTCCAGGGGCCGGCTTGGACAGGACTGGCTTTTAATCGTTGGCATCAGCGCCACTAAATAAAAGGCTGCAGACAGACACTGAGCTGGACTTTTACCGGCTTTAAGTTTAAGTTGTATGTCTTGTGTTGTTGCGCTTTCTTGATGTACAGCCAGTTGTCATAGTCTCCTGTTTAGGTTTCAGCTGATTGGCTTTACTTTCCTGTGCTGTGTGCAGACTTATGCAAATCTTGACTGCTGCATTACAAATTTGTCTGAGCATGCATGTGTTACTTCAAGGCATACGTTTTTAAGACTTAACATTATTATGACATGCAGAGTCTTGTTTGAACTTTGCACTTAACATTACAAGTAAATGTCTGAATGTAGGAAGGAACAATGGTGAAAAATAAATGTGCTAGGTTTTTATGCCTCTGTGCATGGTAGGTGGCATATTGTTTTTGAAAATGACAACTTGGACTTGAGAATTAACTCCTTTTTTTTCACTGTTACCTCATGTCTTTCCAATTGTTGTGAATGCCACATCTCAGGAACACCTGGAGGAATTTTTTTCAAAATTTGGGACAAAACATTGAGCTGATATTGAGCCTTGGGTCATTGTTGTTGCACCATGTGACAAAGTTCTCTATCAGTCCTCTGTACTCCTATGTAGAATGAAGACAGCTTGTTTCTCACTGGAAGTTATTCACTAGGATGACGGGTTGACTAACATGTTTTTTTTCAGGATCAATACCGATTATCAGTAATCCAATCAAAATCTTGGTCTCAAAGTTGGGAACAACCAATGTAATCATCTACAGTTTACTCAATTATATACAATTTTTAGGTGCCTTGCTTCCATATTTCCTTTTTCTGCAACTTAAAGTGAAACTCTCGCCAAAAAGCAACCTAGGCTTTATTTGTGAATGTACTCACTCACTTTGAACTACTCACGTTGGAAGCTGTATCTCCGGCGCACGGCCATCATGGCAGACAAAAAGTTTCGATCCCTGAGTGCGACCTAACAGGAAGGAGAGTAATGGTGGACCTCCTACCAGTACCTCGCACTCGGGAATGGACGGCCGCACGCCGGAGATACAGCTTCTAACATGAGTAGATCAAAAACCTTATTTTTAGTAAACTCTGTGTACACCAACAATGTTCTCAATGCTCGAGTTCATGTGTAGAGTCCCTGTTGATACTACGAACAAAGTTTCATGTCGTGTCGAGCCTTCTTAGTGTTGTAAAAATAGCAATTTTGATGCTAGTGTACGAGTGCCCCTGCACTCCATTGAAAATTAGCTTGCCCGAAAATAAAACTACGGTAAATCTTAAAAGTGACTCTTTTGTCGTAATTATGCATTTACCCCTAGGTTTGACTCGTATACATACACAAATAAAGCCTAGGTTGCATTTTGGCGAGATTTTCACTTTAATACACTCGACCCCATTAATTCAATTTAAGTTACTAGTCGCTTTGGATATTTGGCTTGTTCAGTGCTAATTGACTATTTCTCATGACGTCAGATAATGCTGTGGACACTGAGAGCCCAGAGGGTTGACCACCAACAGAGAAAGAATGCTGCATCAAAGCCAAATTACTTTAAATGTATTTATTTTATCAGAAATCAGTCACAATAAAACACAAATACAGATAATCGGAAAAATGCTGAATGTCGGCCTTAATAATCAGTCTACCCCTAACTGGAATCATGCATATCAACAAAGATGACATTTACCTTTGATTAAATTCCTTTAAGTCTACACTACATACTGTAGGTTATATAATATGAGTCTGGACAGACATTGATGTAAACTGAATTTGACTGGTGCACATAGGCATACAACTCAGAGGTGGCAGTTCTAGTCTGAAACTCCTTCAGCCTTAGGTTATGAACTTATCAGTCACCCCTCAACAGTAAATATTTCAATTGTCAACCTACTAGAATTTCTTACAAAATGTTTTATTGACTTGTGTGTTGTAATAACCCAGCTTCTACAGGAGTCAATTAAGTTTTCCTTCTATTGAGTCACAGCCGATGTTATAGCCATGTGGCTAATCAGATGCACTATATTAATTCAAGTTGCGTAGCTGTAACTGCTGTTTCTCTGCAGTTCCAAAATGTTGCTTAACTTGTCAAGGTTTTCTTCTTTTGTATATCTGAAGGAACTGGCTGCGTAACCATTTATTTATACGTGTTATTTATTTTCCTTTTTATTCCTAGGGTAAGGAAAACAGTGCACAAATGTCGACCCTGGGGATTCCTGTGTGAAGAAGCATCTCTAGACTGGAACATGTTATCGCTCAGAGCCAGAGCTCCTCTGTCCTGACACAGGGAGTTTTACAACTTGGATCTTGACTAATCTACCTCAACCCACGTCGCGTCCACTCCCTACCCACTGGTCTACCTCTTAGGAAATCTAGCACTCTTTTTCTACCTCAACTCATACTTGTACGCCCACAGACGCACATAGCTCTTATCAGCCAGCTCAGGAACACCAACAGGCACTTCATATTATCACAAGGCTTTCAGGTGTGACAGAGTTTACTGGGTTTCTTCCTGCTCAGCTGATTGAGGAGTCACCAAGCAGCCATGTTATAGAGGTGTTTGTGATGACCGAGCCCTGCGACGGACCAGGAGCAGGGGAAGGACAGGGGCGGGATCAAAGAGACGTTCCTCGGTTTGTGCTTGGCTGTGAAGATGACGAACAGGATATGGGCCAAATGGAGACGGGCATGAAGAGTGAGATGTATCGAGAGGAAGAAATGGAGGATGATGAAGATGAGTCGGTAAGTGATGGGTGTTAATTCAGGTGTACACACAGCTGGTTTGTAAAGTTTTCAGATGGGGTGCCTCAAGGCTATAGCGTTTTGGTTGTGACGTTTTAACATCGAAATTAATATATCACTAATTTTTGTTGCTGTCACATTATCTGTCAGAGTCTACGCATAGTATTATCAATGACTTCTTAAGTAACTGTGAATCTACAGTGGAAAAAGGGGGATTTAATTTTGGAACAGGAAGCCAGAGCTGTGTCCATTTTGGGCAATAGGAAGTTAACAGGCCTGGAAATTTTAAAGAGGAAAGTTTTATTTGGAATTGGACAGTGGAAAAAAATAGGGACAGAAATATACAAAGGCTGGCGTGAGAACAATGCAGTAGATAAACAAATTAAGGCATCTGCTCTGTTGTTTGTCTTGTAGCTATAAAAGGACTTTATGGTGGTGCTTCAGGCTGCTCGCTTACTTGCTATGAGTCCCTCTCTCTTTGTCTCATGGACATTTTTGCTATTAAGCTGATGTTACATTGAGGAAGCAGGTAGCAGTTATGTTCATGCTTTAGCTGTCAACACAGCCACTGTGGCACAACAGCAACAATTTTCATACTTGAGAAATTAATATATATTCCTGCGATGAGCTGGCGACTCATCCAGGGTGTACCCTGGCCTTCGCCCATAGAGATAACTGGGATTGGCTCCAGTAATCCCCGCGAAAAACGGTAATATCCCCGCGACCCTCACGGAAAAAAGCAGAAAAAAAAGAAGATGAGATGAGATTAGAAATTAATATGATAAAGTTTTAGCCTATAGACAAGGCAATACCCTTTTCCTGATTGTAGCAAGTAATGGGGACAAACATTTTGTCAATCATGAACTGAAAATTGAAAAATGAAATGAAAATAAAAATTTTGACAGCATTCTGCACAGTCTGCAGCAGCGCTACTGGACCTGAGAGGCTGTAGAAGTCATTAAACACTGGAACCAATGTTAATGGATGAATACCACCACTAGTAGGGCCAAAGTAAGCTTGTTAGACTCAACTCTGCTTTGTTAGACTCAACTTTATCAGTCTAACTGTACTTTGTGGCCGTGGCTGGCATTAGCATTCAGCTCAAAGTGCATCTTACAATGGTGTTATCATTATAATGTCCTTCTTTTAGCATGCTACAGCTAGCATATTACATGAGAGTAACCAGATGGCGGATTTTTACCAGTCTTCCACAGATAATGCTGGTTTATGCTGGTTGGATAGCAGGTCACACAACACCTTGTGATCTATAACATCAAAAAAGTTGGCATACGAATGAGAAAAACAGAATGCAGTCAATTTGCAAATTAAGTGTGTTTTCCAACAAGGTTTATATGAAGGGTTTCTGGGCCCATGTAATAATATCCTTCAAACAATCATGTGTTTCACAATGTGTTGAACCTCCATTTTTGTCAATCAAATCAATTCAGTTTTATTTATACTAGTGCATTGCCCGTAGGAAGTATGTATTCCTATAGAAAAGTGGGAGGTAAAGTAGCGTTTTCATGGATGGCCAAATGAGGCTGTTTGAAGGTGGGACGTCAGGGATATAATTGGCCGTTTTTAAACTATTTTTGATTTTGCCAATATATTTCACCTTAAAAATTTTAACTTTAACTTTTACCTTGCCTTGTTTGGTGTCATTATTTTCAGCACAACCTCACATGTGTGACTGTACAGTTATTGTTTCATTTTGACACATTGTATTAACACAGTGGACCTAAAATCACAAAAAAACGTAAAATCCGAGTAGGGAAAAGTTAGATTTTTTTACTGTGAAAACCACAAATATGTTTAACGGACCATTTTTATTACTTATAATGCAAATATAAATTGTTGTTTGCTAAATTTGTGCATAAGGTTTTGAAATTTACAAAGTAATATGTAACTATTTACATTTAAATGCAGGCAATGCCTCAGCTCCTTCCAGCTGCACTGCCTGCTCCACATTCAGCAGTCTCCTCGTTGTTTGGACTCACAAAACAAAAAATAACTACACTACACACTAAACACACTACACCAAACACTACATAACACACTAACTACACACTCCAAACACGCTATATGTCAAAAAACTCTCAACTCTCAAAACCAAATCACGTGGTTTGCCATATAATTTTGTGGTGGTTTGTTGGTGTGGTGCCTTTTTCCACCAATAGGAACGTGTTTTTAGCTTGCAAACACTTCCTGCTTGCGGACACTTTCGTGACAAAAGCCCGTTTTTTACCGTTTCTTCCTTCACCAAACGTGCAGCAAACGTGACGGTACTGTTCACAAAAAAGCGTGGCGGACATTATTTATCGTAAATCCGGTTTTGGAGGCGCCGGCACGTCCGTCGACTCAGGAGGTGGGCCGTCGGGGTGGGCTCTGCAGTGATAGGCTCTGCGCACATGACTACGGTGGCTATGGTTGACAATGCTAGCAGAATTCATGAAGCATTTATGAAATAATTTATTAATGGTATCTTTGTAGTCCAAACAAATCCAAGGTTGCACACCCTTAAACCACGCAGCAGCCATGTTGAAAATCTCAGGTCAGTCTGATCCTGATCTGCAGAGATATTTGAGGCAACACAGACACACAGACAGACAGAGATTTCTTGCTTTTATAGAGAGATCGCCCGGTCTGCACAGTGATCACAGCCCTCTAGACCCTCAATTTGAGTGTGGAAAAGGACAAATTGACAAAAAAAAACACTTAACAAAAATCCTTTAAGAAAGAAACGGTTCTAAAACTCCACCTTGTCAAATTTAAGATTTTCTATGCTGTCATGATGTCTTTACACTGCCCTCTACATGCTTTTGCATTGGCACATGTCGTCAGTTGTCATTACCCTTGTCTCACTTGTCATCTCCCTTCATCTTTCCCTGGTCGTCTCTGTCCTCTCCACAAGCCACCAGAGCGACAGATTGTGGTCGGCATCTGTGCCATGATGAAGAAGTCCAAATCAAAGCCCATGACTCAGATCCTGGAGCGCCTTTGTAAGTTTGACTACATCAATGTGGTCATCTTTCCTGAGGAGGTGATCCTGGAGGAACCTGTGGAGAAATGGCCCCTCTGCGACTGCCTTATCTCCTTCCACTCTAAAGGTACAAAGACTTGCAAATAAATTAAAAACATCCTACTGCATGAGGGGAAACAGTGACAGGGAGGTGGAGGGGAAGGGAGGTCTGGCTTTTTAAGTGCAAGGTTAGAGAGATTTTGCATATCCTGATAAATTCTTAGCTGTTTTAAGCTGTCCACATTAATCCTTTTCATCACACAATTACATCATGTTTTTCCTTGAATAAAAAAATACTTCAATGTTTCGAACCACAAATTAGTCAACAAGGAAAAAGTTTGAAAAGCCTAGCCCTAATCTTACCCCAGATCTCAACTGAGGTTTAGTTAATTGTTTTTAAAAATGGGGGAAAAGATGACAATGATGCGTATAAACAGTGTCACAGTAATACATAATAATAATAATAATAGATAATCTGCATCTGTGGGAGAGAATGAACTGTTCTGTCTTCCCCTGGGACTTATCAGTACCTAAAAAGCCCTGCCATTTTTTAGAGAGTTTGCCAGGTTGTCTCAGGTTGTCTGGCAGCAGCCAGTAAAGTTTATGGGAACTGTTGGATTGGAAACATCTATTTAAGGCCTGTAATTATTTTTATTTCTCAGCTGACCAAGTGTAGTTTACAAAAGCAGAGCTAGATGAACACGTTCAATCCACCTTCCCATGTATACAGTATGTCTTCAGATACAAACAGCAAAGGATGAAACCACTTTTAAATGTATATACTTTACATGTGTCTATATGCTATTTAAGAGTTTAAGAGTTTCACATGGGACTGTTTTCCCTTTCTATTTTTAACAGAATGAGATTTTTAGATATTTGATCCAATCATGGGAACATGAGAAGAGTCCTGTGTTTTTATTATAATTGGACAGTAGGGCAAAAAAAAACAACTCATATTTCCCGAAATGATTTCCTTAGGACATCTCTGTCTCCTGTGTGTTTTTATGCATGAGAAACTTTAGGTGATTTACATAACCCCGGTTCTCTGAGTAATATGAGTGAGATGTCTCACCAGACAACCCTTCTTGTTTGGGCGAGTGAGAAGAGGTGCTTATCTTGAATGACGTGGTGCCGTCCGCCTGCGCTATTTATGGTAGACGGGACTACCTAATAGGCCATAAGGTGAACTAGGAAAAAGTGGCTCGAAAGTGATTTTCGTTCCCACGTCTGGGCACTACTTTTTTTTGCATTTTTGCATAGACAATACCGTTGTGGACATTGGGTTAAAAGTTCTCCTCAAAATATCCTGC
>OMLP01044712.1:24088-61242 GCA_900302685.1 Spondyliosoma cantharus
TCTTTCAAAATATTTCGTTCGATGGCTCACTATGGGATGCACGTGTTTGCGCCCGGCGACAGAAGCTACATAAGATCTGTCTGTGGACAGTTTAGCTAGTTAGCCCTGGACGCGAGATATGCTCCGAGTGAGAAGAGGTGCTTATCTTGAATGACGTGGTGCCGTCCGCCTGCACTATTTATGGTAGATGGGACTACCTGAGGCGGACGTACACGTTCACCAGCCAATCAGGATTGGTGTAATGAGATTAATGCTTCTGAGGGCTGCAGCGAGGCGTGTATCCCATAGTGAGACATCGAACAAAATATTATGAAAGAGAACTTTGAATATATGCCGGTACGTCTCTAAGTAGTTAGACAACTGTATTTAAATAACCTATCCTGTGGAATATAGGCTCAGTCACTACTGTGTCAAATGATCAGACAACAAATAATAAGGCAGAAATGTTTCTACATGAAAGTGTAGAATTTATCACTATCACATTATCACTTTGGTTTGTTGTCAGTGCTGGTTGAGCTTGGATCGATGAGTAAACTGTTTGAGCTAATAAAGTTGAGCGAGTTTTTAATCACATGACATCTTTTCAGGTTTCCCTCTGGACAAAGCTGTGGAATATGCCAAACTCAGGAATCCACTGCTCATTAATGACCTCAACATGCAGTATTTCATACAGGACAGGTATGGTTCGAAAAACACAGACAGAGTTAAGGGGTATCAAAGAATAAGGCACACATTAGTATGAAGAGGCTCAGTGACTGACAGAAGTAGGCAAAGTCACGGCACAGTCAGCTACTTTTTGACAGCTTAGGTCAAACCAGTTTTAAATGGCTCAAAATTGAATTGCCTGAGGGGCTTTACAATCTGTACAATGAATGACGCCTTCTGCCCTTAGAAACCCTAAAATGTATAACAGTGAAAAGAAAATCATATGATGAAAATCAAATAACATGATTGTTGTTTCTACATAACTTACACATTATACCTTCTGCCTGTGTTACTGCGCCACCCTACTAACATACGTTTGATTCCCTGTCAGGAGGGAAGTGTACCGGATCCTACAGGAAGAGGGCATTGACCTACCTCGTTACGCTGTGTTAAACCGAGACCCCGACAATCCTGAGGGTGAGTAAGACGTCTTATTTTGAGTGAACCCTTTGATTTATGATAACAAACTAAAACAAAGCCATTGGTTTACACATCTGTGGTATATGGCAGCATACAGGGCAACAGTTACTTTATAAAATGTTAAAATATATTTAAAAAAAAACAGAAACTAAAACACAAGTAGAATTTTCTGAACTGGATGGAGCTGAGTCTGTTTGTCTACCACTGTGTTTGTCTCCTCCTTATATAATGATGTAACTTAGATAATAAATATTTGAAATTAACAATAATAAAATGCTGTTTATTTAGTTTTTGCTGCCATTTTAGCCAGATAAATAGATCATGTATCTAACTAGATTTCCTGGTTAAATAAAGGCCAACTAATTGCATAAATATCTAATAGATTTATTGTATGTGTGGATGTAAAAGACTCAGTTATAGTGTTTTGTGAATGCAGCCCAACAGTTAAAGACAGTTAGTAACCAAAGAGTTAATGGTTCAAATTAGTTAAGATTAGTTAATTTGTTCGAGAAATAAACATATTTGTGCATTTCCCTCTGCATCACTGTTGTTTTAGCATTTTTTTTTAAGTTTTTCCTGGTAAAATTATTTTAAAACATCCCTTGTGCAGAGTGTAACCTGGTGGAAGGGGAGGACCATGTTGAGGTGAATGGGGAGGTGTTCCCCAAACCCTTTGTGGAGAAACCTGTGTGTGCCGAGGACCACAATGTCTACATATATTACCCCACATCTGCTGGAGGGGGTAGCCAGAGACTCTTCAGAAAGGTAACCATCACTAGAACTGGATGCAAATTGGCCTTTTTGGATATTTGTTCCATGGTTAGGTATTTGGTTTTGATTTGATTCGGCTATACATTTTTTTGGTCTATCTTAATATAGAGTGTGCTTGCAATAAAGACACCCCTTGATGGAAGCTAACATCAGTAATTGCATAAATGGAGAAGAAGTTGGGTAATAAGAGTTTTGTTTACAGTTTTTACATGCATTTGAATTCTTCTTTGTTTGCCTCTTTATTGTAGATAGGGAGTCGGAGTAGTGTGTACTCTCCAGAGAGCAGCGTACGAAAGACTGGATCCTACATATATGAGGAGTTTATGCCCACAGATGGTACTGATGTGAAGGTACTGTGCAACTGTGGTCATTGATGGAAATGTTTATTAGTTTAAACAGATTTTAACACCAGTAATTCCGGCTAATAAGTCATGCAGTTGACCCCTTTGTTTGTTTGTGTGCATTCTGTCTGTGTTTGTGTTTCTGGACTGTCAGGTTTACACTGTGGGTCCAGACTACGCCCATGCAGAGGCCCGGAAATCCCCTGCCCTGGATGGTAAAGTAGAGCGTGACAGTGAGGGAAAGGAGATCCGCTACCCAGTCATGCTGACCTCCATGGAGAAACTAGTGGCCCGCAAAGTCTGCCTGGCCTTCAAGGTAAACTTGGTCATCATGTAGCTGTAAAGAAAATACCCAAGTTTGAGATATTCAGGAAACCTGCCTTTATTTTTTTAACCTGCATTATTTCTGGGTTTGTGATCCTTCTCATATCCCTATTAATTGCTGCCAAACCCCCAAACTTAACGACCTTTTTTATGTGCCGTAGTACATTTGTAGTTAACACAAACATTGCATCAGCTTGTGTTCAGTAAGTCCTTGTGCTTTCAGCTCATTAAAACCATCTTTGAGTTGGGAGAAAATCTCTTTAAACCAAAAACTATAAACACAGAGCCACCAAAATATTCACAACGGTTGATATTTATTTGTTTACATGAAAATTAAATACAAACATTTCTTCATATACATATGTTTGGTGAATGGGAGGTGCCAGATGCAATAGCTTCTGAAGACTGCTACTGTTACAATTATTTGTGTTAAGACCAACATTATATAATGCTATAATCAGCAAACATTAAGCAAATAGGGAAGATCTCTGGTGCTGACTCCATTAAAACCCATTACTTGATATGGATGACTCAGTGAATTCAGAAATGACACTGGACTCCCAACAAACAAATAAAGAGGACAGCTGCACAAGGCACAGAAAATTATTCATATGTACATTGTATTTTAAGTACAGCTCCT
This sequence comes from Spondyliosoma cantharus, assembly GCA_900302685.1. NCBI lineage: Eukaryota > Metazoa > Chordata > Actinopteri > Spariformes > Sparidae > Spondyliosoma > Spondyliosoma cantharus. The sequence goes on from OMLP01044712.1 coordinate 27,290, forward strand.
TATGTTATTATTACTTTTGTGTATCGCACAAATGACTGAAGAGAGGCGGTCTCTCTTCATCTTTTGTAATAACTTAAAACAATATAGCTTTATTCCAATCATCTCAACATCAGCCTCATGATAGATAGAAGACTTGTTATACACTTCAACCATTGTTATGTGTCATACATCAAGATAAAGTCAAAACACTACTACACAGAATAGGCTTCACCAACCCCCTTCAGGATGAACCCCTTAACATAAATTCCTTTATGTTAATTTTCACAGCACATTATACCATATAGAATACATCCATTCATACTATGCAACCAGATGATTATCATATGACAGAGCTCATGTCTGAAGCCAACAGACAAAAAATTTCACTTTACATAAATACTAATGTTATATCTATATTGTTAATTTTCATATGTAAGAACAACATATCAAAATTATAAGGGACATTTAGAGAATTTCACAATGACCTAATCACTCCAGCTCCTGTATCTATGTTTCCTTGTTTTCCTTCTCCACATAGTGACTAACATCTCTATGAAGTGTCTAAATAGATGTTGTGTGTGTGATTTTAGCAAACAGTATGTGGGTTCGACCTGCTTAGAGCCAACGGCCACTCCTTCGTCTGTGATGTCAATGGCTTCAGCTTTGTCAAAAACTCCATGAAGTACTACGACGACTGTGCCAAAGTCCTCGGGTAGGTGATTTTAACTTACACACTATCAAATATGGACCTTTACATCTCTTGAAGGATAAAAAGATTCAGTGTGAGTAAAACTCAAAAATAAAAATTACAACTAGAGAAATGTCTTTCTAAGTTTTGATCACAATCTTGCAGTCAAACAGAACGGAAAACACATTTAAGGATACAGTGTGTCAAATCAATGCCTTCAAAAATATTGCAAAAATATCAGAAGAAGTCTCTAAATTATGGTAAACATGTTGATGAATGTATGAAGAAAGAAGTTTCTTCTTCTTGTTTTGTATAACCTGATGTCTCTGACGTTTATTGTACTTTTTAAAATAAATATTGCCTCAAAGCTGTCATGTTGTAATATATCTAAAGCTCTGGACAGCTTTTCCCGTTGTCAGCTTCACATCTTGGTTTGTTTATGATTTATTACCTCTCCTTCTAGGAAACATAACTGAAGCTTTACGACCAAAGACTCATAAATGTTTCAAATAAAAAGACACAGGAGATGCAACTTCTCTCTAGTAATGGATACTAGCATGAACATGGAATTTCTCAGAGGCATATAACAGAAAGGTGCACTGTGCAAATGGAAAGTTGCTACAGTCTTGTCTCTGTTGCAACTTTATAGTTAGTTTAAGTAAAAAATAAGCATTGTGTTTGGTCCATGCCTGTTAGATTATTTTAGTATATCTGCTCTCTTTTGTCTGCATATAATTAAGACTACATCTAACAATTGTTCTATTTGCGATTAATCTGCCAAATATTTTAATAGTTAATGGAATATTAACTGTATAAAACATCATTTAAAAAAAATAAAGCTTACCAGCAACAGTCCAAACAACAGACTGAAAGTATGAAACCCAAAGACTCTTCATTTACTATCATAAATGACAAAGAAAAGCAGTAAATTCTCACATTCAAGAGGCTTGAAGCAGCAAATATTTTGCTTGAAAATTGACTGATACGAGTAATCGATTATCAAAATGGTTGGTGATTTATTGTCCTGAGATCGATTAATCAGTACAGCTGTACATATAACATATCTAAAATCTGACACAAAACGTTAGACTTTCAATCAAAATATTAAAATTAAACTGATTTGCACAACATGGAGCCAGCAGAATGGATCTCATGTTTACCTGTGAAATTTACTTTTTAACCTGATATAAATGCTTAAAATGCTCAGCACCTTTAAGCCTGTCACTCACTTTTCTCTGTCTCACCAGAAACATGGTGATGAGGGAGTTAGCCCCCCAGTTTCACATCCCCTGGTCTATCCCCATGGAAGCTGAGGACATCCCCATTGTCCCAACAACCTCAGGAACCATGTAAGTGCTGAAAAACAAAACATCCTCAATCTGATGTTCAGGGTTTCTGACCGACCCTTGTAAATCTTAAAAAATGTTAAAGTATTTAACAGAATGATTAAAAAGGTCTTCAATGTTCAGTGCTGTTCAATTTTATACTTATAAACATGCATGTTTTCATTGTGCCAATTTCTAAATGGACACTGAAAAACAACAACCACACATTAACACAGAAAGACTCTGGACTACAGACTCACTGACATCCTGACACAGTCAGTCTCTCAAAATCTCAAATCTCCTTAATCTCTGCAGTTGGAAAATGTCTTTGTGGATTGTTTTGAATGGAGAAATAACAAAGTGTCTGCTGCAATTAAAGTTGCCCTGTCGTCTCCTCTTCCTTATTCAGGATGGAGCTACGTTGTGTTATTGCCATCATCCGCCACGGAGATCGCACACCAAAGCAAAAGATGAAAATGGAGGTCCGACATCCTCTGTAAGTCTCTCTTAGTATTATGGTGTTGCTCCTATTTTCTGTCTTTATTTCTCCTTCTTCCTGTTTCAGATCTTTGAAATATTTGGTCTGTTTTACAACAACAACGTTGTATAGTTTACATCATCTAACAAAAAAATTCTGGATGAAAAGATTAAGGTGTGAGGTCAGAATATCTTTCTTTTTTAACATTTGTATTTTTATTAGTCTGTTTCACAGAGATGTACAGGTAGTTACAGTATTATTTTTCAGCATGAACTGCCTTCTCATCTCTTCCCTGCTGCAATTTTTAAGGGAGTAATAACAACTCAAACTAACCAAGCCTGTCACTTTTTACTCACTTATTTTAACAAACGAATTAGCATATCAGATATGTTTGACTTTAAAAATTTTGCCTTCATCCAGTGTCTCTCAAACCTGCTGTTTTATTATGTTCGTCTTGCACAGGTTCTTTGAGCTGTTTGATAAGTACGGAGGCTACAAGTCAGGAAAGCTGAAGCTGAAGAAGCCAAAACAGCTTCAGGTGAGTGAGATTTACTTTCATCTCTCAGTTCTCCTTTTTCCCACACTCACTCACACTTCTCCTCTATTTATGTTAAGATTAGGGTTTTTTTTGGATACTAAATCCCTTTTAAGAAAATAGGGAGTTTCAGAGAGTACGATTACATTTACTTGTATCAAGCAACATAATTACTGTTATTTGGGATAACAAAACACAATTGTTTAGTTGTCTAAATATTTATACTTAGCTGTCCAAATCCCCTCACACACTGTATTCATCCTGTCACCGTATGAAAAATTTTATGAAACACTTTTGAAGCCACCATCCCCGCGTTCAGTTTTGTCTTTGACGCCATGTTCAGTCAGGACGTTTGCAGAGGTTCCAGCGTGTGTTTAGTCTGCCAAGTAAAATAAAAGATAAGGGTCAAATTAAGGATAAGTGCCTCTGTGTTTCCAGGAAGTGCTGGATATTGCCCGTCTGCTGTTGGTTGAACTGGGCCAGCACACTGACTGTGAGATCGAGGAGAAGAAATCTAAACTGGAGCAACTCAAGACCGTCCTGGAGATGTGAGTGACTCACATCAAACACACACAAGCACTCTCTCACAAACACACAGCATCAGTCACCGTCTTCCTGTTTCCTGCCATTATCATTCATCAGCAGTCATCTACTGGCTTCATCTTCCAACACTTCACCAGGGTCCAATCATTTTTACTCGTACTGACTTAAAGACAGATGATTACCATGATTCGCTCCCTCCCTCTTGAGTCTCTAACTTTCATTATCTTTATCTTTTCTTCCCTCCTCTGTCTCTCTTTTCTCCTGCTCACTCTTCCCTCCTTCTTTCTCTCCAAAAGGGAATCCAGCTTGAATGACACTCAGTACGCACCCTCTCCCTTCTCACTTTAAAGGATGAGGTTTTACCACCTCCTTTTTTGTTAGTCTACTTAGACTGTGTGTACAGAATATTAGGAAAACCGTTTCCTTATCTTACCCATGTCAGGTGACTGTAGGTGAAAGCTGTGTTCAGTTGAAATTGCAGATGAAAGGGTATGAAACGGGTTAAAAGATTAAGTTTAAAAACAGCTTGGCAGGATTAGACATTTGAATTAGTATTTGGAGGCTATTCCTAATATTTTGTACACCGAGTGGATCATTTTCATTAACATCCATTCATTTGTATCCATTAACACTAGAAACCCACACAGTAAAATGTCTCTGATGATTTCACTGTGTTTACTTGTGTGTAAATCAGTGTGTGCTGTGCTACTTTGTGTGCATGCCGTTCTTACCACATATCAAGTAGACTCTAAATCTCCTAATGTCTTCCTTCCTCCTGGCTCTCATCACCGTTTACAGTTGTTTTAGTGATCTGCTGTTGCTATTCTCCATAGAGATTGGAATCAGTGCAACAACAGAATAATCTGGAAATTTTAGATTTTCCAAGAAATGCGTGGTTCAAAACAGCAAGAAAAAATATTCCTGTGTTAATGGGCAAAAGCACTTTATTTCCAGGCATGTGCATAACCATGACATGACACCTGTCATGAACACGAAAGAGTCTAGTTTATGAATGCCACAGCTCTGGAACAGCATCTTAGCAGGTGTGCGGAGCTATACGACTGCGATGGGGTAATTCTAGTTTAGTGCTTTTGAGGAGATTTCAAAATATCAAGAGATATGCTGTGTAATGCAATAGCGCAAAAGTACTACAATATTTAAGGTCATATCACCCAGCCCAGTGTGTGTATGAGAAAGTGCGTGCGTGCGTGTAATGTAGTGATGCAATAACCCGGAGCCATTTGATACTCCAGAAATTGAAAACAAATACCAACCAGATTGCTGTGTGATGATGTCTCTGTGACAGCAGTTCAGATTCTCTGGCTTCATGCCAGAATTACTTATCCTGGTTCAGGGTCCATCATCATGTGGCTCTCTGAGGCGTCCGCTCAGCTGCCTGTCCTATTAGAGAACACTATGAGGTCATTAGTCTGAAGGATGTGCTAAATTCTTACTAAAGCACATTCCGCTGGGCAAGTGAAGGCTCTTGATATGTGTTTGCGTGTGTGTTTATAGAATAACTACTAGATTGAAATTGCTATTGATCTTCACCTTGCACCATTTCAAAAGCCGTCACACGCACACTCTTACACTGTTGTTTTTGTTCTCATGCCCACTACACATTTACACTGTTAAACATTGTAGCTGGAGTTACTGGTCTAAAGAACCCACTTAGTGACTGAATCATCATTAAACCATTTGCTAATACTGGTACTTGGTTGTATGTATAATCAGTGTGTCAGATTTGAAAAAGTTATTGCATTGTTTCCGTCTTCTGTTTCAGCTTTTGTTGGGGTGGATATGAAATAGAAATCAGATGTTTGCTGTTTAATATTTAAAAAAATGTATCTGAAGATGGGATAAATAGTTTTTATATGTCTGTCTTTGTGCATATCAAAAAAAAAATTGTCTGCTTTGTGTGTGTGTGTACATATTCTGTCTTTCTCTCCAGGTACGGTCATTTTTCAGGTATTAACCGCAAAGTGCAGCTGACGTATCTGCGTAATGGCCAACCGAAAGCCTCAAGTGAAGAAGAAGGTACAAACACACACAGAGAGAATCAGTGTTTATATGTATGGTCGCTCTTTTTTAGCTGATGATGTGTGTGTATAAGGTTATGAGAAACTGATGCCGATGGCAACATCTGTATTTTTGAATAGTGGTTGCTGATATGAATAATACCAATATGCTACTGTGTTTCAGACTCTAAGAAGGACAGTCCATCTCTGCTGCTTGTGCTGAAGTGGGGCGGGGAGCTGACGCCTGCTGGCCGGGTTCAGGCTGAGGAGCTGGGCAGAGCCTTTCGCTGCATGTACCCTGGAGGTCAAGGTACCTGCTACACTCATATTAGCTATTAGATGTCAAATGCAAGGGATCTTTTGCTTTGGCTCTGTTTTTTAGTTGAGCTGTCTGTCCTCACACGCATTCCTCCGCTCATAAATATTTATCTGCAGTCTTTCTGTTCAGCCAGTCCAATGTCAACATTGCATAGCTGATTTACAACACATCAGAGAAGGTTGTTTTCTCCATTCATCGATTTGTTGTTTTCTCTTTAAAATGGCAGAAGCGGTCAAAAATGTCAATCGATTCTCAAAGTCCAAGATGACGTCCTCAAATGTCTCGTTTTGCCCACATCACCAAAAATATTCAGTTACTCAACAGAATAAAGAAGCTACAAAATATTCACAATTAAGAAAGTGAAACCAGATAATTTTAACTATTTCTCTTAAAAAATTACTCAAAGAAATGAATAGATTATCAATCAATCAATAGTTGGTGATTCATTTAATAGTTGACAACTAATTGATTAATTGAATAGATTGATAGACTGTATATTGCAGTATATTGCAGAGTATCCATACACAATATCCAGGCTGACAGTGCTGCTTGCTACATACGTCCATAGGTGGACAATAATGCAACACTACATCACAGCTGGATGAGGACAGCTGAGCACACTTCAACACCCCCAGTTTATCAATGTAAAGACACCCAGCACCTGTAACACTGAACACCGACCCTCTCAACCAGAGGTTACATAAAGGTTTCCTTCTCTCTATCACTTTGTAAAACACCTTTCTGTCATTAGATTGCACTTTTTTCACTTTCCTTCTTAATTCTTTGTTTTATAGTGCATGCAAAACACTCTTCCAAACTGCACAGGAACACAACCTGAAGCAGAACTAAAAGTAGATTCAGTAGTTAGTTGTAGTCTGTCCTGTTTTGTGTTGCTTCTTTTGCGTGAAAAGAAGTTAATTGTCTCATTCCAGTTTCCATACTTCTTCCTCCACCACAAGTGTTGTCTATTAACTCTGCTTTTCTCTTCTTACCTGTTGTTGCACTGTGTAAACTACTAGCCGGTAATCGCCGGTCCCTTGGCTGTGAGTCCCCTATTGACTTTGGTAAGAGAAGGGTTTCCTGGTTATCACCGCTCTCCCGCTCCTCTCTCATTCTGCGCGTTTGTCGCTCCGTCCACTAACGTGCTCTGATCTCTCTTCTCATCTCATCATTGATTTGGTTTCATTCTGGCGCCTTGTCCGGTTTGTCCTCCATTGAGATTGCTGTGGATTGTTTGTGTCGTCATTGACTTGTTCCCGAGGTGATCCACTGCAGCAAATTGTTTTGGTCACTCACTCATAAACACACAGCCAGCTACAAAGACTGCAGTTTTTTGCTGTAAGCTAACACGAATCATCTCACACTAATCCTGCTGCATTTTTTCCCATGAGTTCTTGAGATGATGATGTTGTTTGTGTGATGAAAACCTGGCTACTTTAGCCTGGAATAAAGCCTAAAACTGGGCTGTGTTCCCAACACTCCCAACAAATCTTTTCTTGTCAAATGAGGCGTGATAGCCTAATGTTATACTATTGACTACTTTGGGTTATTTGGCTGTACACTGAAAAAAAATGCATGAAGCCCCAGTGTGATAGGATCTGTAGCGCTGGTATGCATCCACTTCCTACAGCTACAATGATTAAATTAAATTTAGCATATTAGACTTTTATTGCCTCTCTTCAAATAGGTACGGTAATCTTAAGTATTTGATATCACCTCCAGGGGAGCCGCCATGGGGTTTGTTCAACATCAGTTCAGTTCACTTTCACTTCATTTTATTAATATCTTAAACCACACCATTTGAGTTGATATGAAAATAAGTCATGTCAAAAGCTTACAAAGCATTCTGAGGACCATGCATTTGAACTGAAAGTGATGTTGCACCTGCAGAGGTGTCTATGTGCCTATTTTTAATGAAAATCTTCTGCGTACAATCAACACACCGTTGTATTTTATTATTTTTCTTTCAACTTCCTCCCAGACTCAGCTGTTTCTTAACTGAGAAATGAATTGTATATCAATATAACAACAATAAAATTTTATAGCAATGTTGTAACCAGACCAGTTAACCATGATTATGCCCCTCTTTGTCTACCATCTTCAAGGTGACTATGCTGGGTTTCCAGGCTGTGGCCTCCTGCGCCTGCATAGCACTTACCGCCATGACCTGAAGATCTACGCCTCTGACGAAGGCAGAGTGCAGATGACAGCCGCTGCTTTTGCAAAGGTAATGCTGCTCCATAGGGGAAATACTTTATCTGATGTAAAAACTGGTGTTAAACACTTAAGTGTGTACTTCCATTAACACATAACATTTTCAGAAGCTGCAGATCCACAGTAAAAAAAAATAGGGCTCTTCGAAGATGAAAGGTTCCTTACCTTTCTCCAAAAATGTCTTTTCTGAGGAAAAAATGAGGAAGAACCCTGATTTAGCTTGACTTTAGTTACAATGTATCAGGTTCACCTTGCATGTACTGTATTTATTTATCTCATAGGACTTGGATGAAGAAGAGAAACTGCAAAACAACTACAGTTCTAATTGTCGGGTTTCTCTGCAGGGTCTGCTGGCTCTAGAGGGGGAGTTGACGCCAATCTTGGTTCAGATGGTGAAGAGTGCCAACATGAACGGACTGCTGGACAGCGACAGCGACTCTCTGACCGACTGCCAACAGAAGGTGAAGGCAAGGCTGCACGAAATAATGCAGAAGGACCAGGAGTTGACACAGGACGACTATCAGAAGGTATGTGGCAAACCTGCGATGGTGAAGTGAAAAAGTATTGCCTGATTTGATAAGGTGCATTGTGCAATGTCTTGTTTGCCAGGAAACTCCTGAATGTTGAGTTTAAACACTTGGACGTGCTTATCAAACCTTTTCTTTTGAAATATTCAACCGTTCCAAAGAATTGTGAAAATGTTTTTATGCAAGTAAGTCTATGACTTACTGCACATATGATATTTCCTGTGGAAAACAAAATGGTATTCAAGCAAAACCCAGTGAAATAAAAACGTTATATATTCTGTTTCCGTTGTGTCTCAGCTGGCACCAACTGGCAGCCCGTCGTTGGTGAACTCAATGAAGGTCATAGAGAATCCAGTCAAAACCTGTGACAAGGTGTACGCCCTTATCCAGAGTCTCACCTCACAGATCCGCAAGAGACTGGAAGACCCCAAGTCTGCAGGTAGTGTGAACAAAGTCCTTTAAGGCAGGTTTTTCCACTTGGCAGCCATCTTGGCTCTTCTTCCAGAGCAACAACACGATTGGCTGAAAAGTTTTCCAGTTTGGCTGTGATGATATAGCAAATGATCGACTTTTGGTGGAAGGAGCGTGATATGCGTCATACAGCCGTCATCTCTGGTGTTTGTCTCCTTTCTTATAATGTCATATGTGAACGTGTCGTACTTGTAGGGTACAGGTATGGTGTACAGAAGAAAGATTATTTAGCTGCATTATTTATTTTTAAATGTCCAAATTTTAAAAGCTGAGATATTTGCTTCAGTCTATAAGCTTTTGTCTGCATGAACCAGACAGCAGCAGACAGATTCATATGTGTCAATGGAAAATGTCAAGGATATTTCCAGAGACAAATGCCTCTTTTAACATTTAGACTATTTTTGAATAATAAGATGAGTCATCTTCCACAGACCTGCAGCTTTACCACAGCGAGACGTTGGAGCTGATGCTGCAGCGCTGGTCCAAACTGGAGAGAGACTTTCGCACGAAGAATGGCCGCTATGACATCAGCAAGATCCCGGACATCTACGACTGCATCAAATACGACTCTCAGCACAACGCTTCGCTCGGACTGGAGGACACGCTGGAGCTGTTCAGACTGTCCCGCGCCCTGGCTGACATAGTCATACCCCAGGTCAAAGGAGAACAGTGTCATTAAGCTTTGAAACACATTTTAGGATTTCTCAGGCTCTAATTTTGCATTGGTACTGAATTATTTTGTAATATTGTAATATTGAATTTACTGTAAGATTTTTACACCAGAATGAAAAACTTTGAGGGTTAAATCATGTTCTTAAATCATCTGAGGAGTCTGGGAACCTCAGAAGTTGTACCAGAAGGTGTTTTTATAGATAATTTCGCACATTTGTTACATTAAATGTTGTTTGTGAAACAAACTATTTTCCCTCTGAGCATAAAATCAAACTTTATTGATTCCTCTTGCAAGATTCAAGTTTTGTTCAACCAAAAGTTGTGTGACTCAGCAGTGAGGAGCTTAATACACCATAAAGTATGACATAAAAACAATTAAACACTATTCAGTTAAAATGAAAGGTTAATTACAGAAGTGCTACAGCATAATTTTAGAGCCTTGGAATATTATCTTAAAGAGGTCCCTGCATGAATGTGTCACTCATTATAAAATATGCTGAGATGAGGATTCATCTCCTCGTGACCATAAATAAGTTGATTAAAAAGAAGCGGATCAAAGTGTTCAAATGGTCTTTTTTTCTCTTTCATATCAGGAGTATGGAATCAGCAAAGCAGAGAAACTGGACATCGCTCAGGCCTACTGTGTCCCTTTGATGAAGAAAATCCAGCTAGACCTGCGGAGGACCCATGAGGACGAAGCCGTCAACAAGCTGCACCCCCTGTGAGAATAAAAGCACACATATATCTGAAGTGTGCGTTTATAGAGGTTATTGGTGCTATTTTGACTGATGATTCTTGTGTCATTTCCTGTCCTGTGGTCTTCAGGTATTCTCGCGGTGTTATGTCTCCTGGTCGCCACGTCCGTACGCGTCTGTACTTCACCAGCGAGAGCCACGTTCACTCTCTGCTCAGCATCTTCCGCTACGGGGGACTGCTGGATGTATGCCCTGAATATTTTGTTTCGGAAAATTCTGTCCCCTTAACAATAACGGCTTTAGTGTTGGCATGATTCTCAGGTGTTTATGTGATTTGGGTGTTTGTTCATCTTGCATCCATGATTTGTGTGTATCAGGAGGAGAAGGACTGGCAGTGGAAACAGGCAATGGATTACCTGAGTGCTGTGTCAGAACTCAACTACATGACACAGATAGTCATTATGCTGTATGAAGACAATGATAAGGTCAGTCTTCAGAGAGCTGCATAGCTCTGTCAACCATAGCACTGCAGTTTTATGTACAGATTTCTTTAAGTCTTTATTTCTGTGTTTTGGACAGGAGCCGTCATCAGAGGAGCGTTTCCATGTTGAGCTTCACTTCAGTCCAGGAGTCAAAGGGTGTGAAGATGAGGAGAATGTACCCCTTGGCTGCGGCTTCCGCCCAGCCTCCTCTGAGGTGTGAATGTGTTTGTTATTTACATGTTTCTATCTTTTTCAAAAGAGTTTTTCAAAGATAATTCAAACATACAAAGACAGTGCATGGTAAAAATATACCATCCAACTCTGTCTGCATCGAGAATTCATCATCAGCACTTGTACTGTAATAAAAGCTTTATGTTCTGACACATTGGTATGCCGGCCATTATACTGCGGTGTCTGTATGAAGACACATTCTTCAGACTGTTTAACTCATTACAGAAACATACGCTTACTTGTGTTTTGCAACATCTTCCTGTGTACATTTAAGAGCTGTAAACGCATTTTAATTTGTTAAATGAGTGGAGTTACCCTTCAAGTTCATGTTTAATTCAGTTAGTCATGACAGCTCAGGTTGTTTTTTCTGTTCATACCTGTGCGTGTGGTGACACAGAGAAGAATATATAAAGTATCAACCATTTCCTTCTGACCAATCAGAATCAAGACAAAAAGCCCAATCAGGGCAGTCTGGAGGACCTCTCCCAGGACCAGGTAGACCAGGCACTTCCTTTCTCTGAGCCCATCAACATCCAGCGAAGGTCCCCTATGATCCGCAACCGCAAGACCGGCTCCATGGAGGTACCAGACCTTAGTGTTTCAGGAGTAGGCGGAATGTAATGCTAATAATGATATGACCAGACTGGGTGTCTGTTTTTATGTGTAGACGTTTTCTTGTTTTTCATTTATGATTCAAGTTTTTTTGTTGAAGTGAATGGAAATCATCAGGTCCCTGATTTACTGTAGCAGCCCGTCTCAGTCTTAACCCCTGGTCTCCATGGCCCCACTCAGGTCCTCTCTGAGACCTCTCCCACCCAGTGTTCGAAAGGCAGCACATCTCACCGACTCTTCCCCTCGTGTTCACGCCAGTCTCCTGAGATCAAACCAGCCAGTGGCCTAGGTGGGCACCTCATTTCTGGTGTGCGTGTTTGTGCGTGTGTGTGTGTGAGCGAGAGAGATTCTGCCAACAGACACACTGACCTCACAACACATTTATCTCCAGCTGTCACTGATCCTCCTCTCATCACAAGCCTCTGCTGGGACCTCTCTCTCCCACCTTTTCATACCTCTCTCCAGCTCTCTTTTTATTTCTTTGTCTGTTTTTCTGTCACCTCTTTTCTTTCCATCACCCCCCCTCCCCTCTGTCCTCTCTGTGACTGTCACATAGCTTCCACCCCAGCTTAGCTTAGCAGCAACCAAACAGGATCAGACTCCAAACTATGTAGGACAGAGGTCAGTGGAGAGAGTTGTGTTCACAGCACACCATGTTCAGAGATGTACAGATACCTCCACTAGGTGATAAAGTGACAACATAGGGAACATACTGTAGGTTTTATTTCTGAAATCATTAGAGGAAACAAACCAAATATGGGTTTAATGAAACACTAGATTCTAGACTTCACTAATGTTTTATTCTAAAATTAATAATACTGCAGAAAAGGCCGTATATTAAAACTTTTTAAAAAATGTGTCCCGAAGCCACACAACTTATCAATTGCTGGCAATATAAACAGAAAATGATGCAATACATGCATCAGTGGATGTCAGTCAAAATACGAAATTCAAAGGTTGCTGCCAAGTGACAGTTCACCCCAAAATCATACAGTTCATATTTCCTGAAGTGCTTTTTATCCAACTAGATTGTTTTGGTGTGAGTTGAAGAGTTTGAAGATATCACCCATGGAGATGTGTGCCTTCTCTTGAATTTAAGCGATGTCGATAGCACTCCAGAAAAATAAAATTTCAAACCTCAACAGCAATATGTCTTTCTAGAAATCATGATCCATTTACTCAAAATAAGCCATAGACCTTGTTGTGAGCAGTTTCAACTGGAACTGTCTTATTTCTGTATCACCGCACAGAAGGAAGTGTGCAATCATTATTACTGTGGAGTAAATGGTAATATTAGAAATATTTTTGTTTTAAGGTGAACTGTCCCCTTTAATACAATGATCATTTTTTGTTTCCCAAGATCGCTCCTACATTTGCTTTGTGAATCGCTTCCTGAGACAATAATGTGCTTCAACAGGAGCTTTACAAATCCAGTATGTTGTGTCATTACAAACAAGTGTTATCAGACAAACAATCTAAATTGCAGTAAAACCTCAAGAAATGCAATCAAATGCATATTTTGGTTTATATATAAATTAGGACCACTCTATTTGAAATGAATGATAAGCTCATGTGCACAGTGAAAAAGGATTGTAACAGGACAGTCTTGCACAGCAGATATGCCCATTAGAAATTGATTTTTAGAGCACATAATATCACGCAGCAGGATGACTAATAGATATTGTTGTCGTCTTACAAATGAGCTCAACATTACCCTCAATTCAGCAATACTTTTAAAAATAATTTATCCCTATAATTGCAGTAAGTATCATTTAAGAATTGGTCTTCCATGGAAACTTATTTTTTTGTTGGGTAATTGTTACATGAGAGTCCCCTTACATATTAATCAGCTGCTTTATGGCACCACAATTTAATTAGGTTTTTATTGCTTTTGTGAAAAAGATGAGACAGTTGGAATTCTTTAAAGTTACATTCCATATTGCCCCAATTATGTTTTGCTCTCATCCTGCTGCAGAACTCTTTTCAGTGCTACAATATACCTTTTTAAGTTAGATGTCTGGGTAGTTGTTCTTGACCCGTTATGTTACACTGAATGTCTTAAAATATCTAAAATGTTCTAAATCAGCTGTGTCAGAGGTCTTTTTAAGAACCTCTCTGGGTGCTTCAAACTTATTTGACCTCTACCCTAATGAAAGAACCTTTGAAAAGACTCTTGTTTTGCTGTGTGTACAGTTTCCAACAACCTCCTAACACAGTGGCACTCACACATGCATGAAATCCTGGTGTGTAAATCAAGAGGTGTGGAGAAAACCATAAAACCGCGAGTGTGAGAAGGGGGAGTGGAGTCTGCCAACAATTTCTGCCACGTGTGCTTCACTATGTATCCTGCTTGACTGTTAAACTGCTTAAGCTTTCGTATTGAGTGCAGTTTATTTGATTTGCTTGCACAATTGAGTCATAAAAGATATAATTAATACAAAAGGATTCGTGGCACAGAGAAATAAGTCCTCTGCGATATGAAATCAATCTTAAGATGTGATCAAATGTAATCATGAACAAACAAACAAAAGGAACTTTCAGTTTCCTGCAAACAGGAGCAGGTAAATGCACAGTGTGGGTGTAGTGCTACTTCCACCTAATCAGCCTGTCACTCAGTGCTTCATTATAACAAGCCTGAAAGCAGCAGTTGGTTCTGTGTTTGCACAACATCAAAGGAGCGCCATACAAAGCCCCTCTGCGCATTCTCTGAGTGAAGCCTGTCGGTTTGTTATGTATAGTAAGTGTAAGGCTGCTGAGTGATCCCTCCCAGTTCATCACCGCCACCAACAACACTTACTGCACAGGTCCCAAGAGCAGCATGTGTCAGGGAGGGCTGCTAAGCCAGCTGCTTTTCATACCTCCATACTGTTTTTAGAACAAAGAAATGAGGTGCAGATACTGACACCTTTAAAAAAAAAAAAAAAAAAATTATCTCTGCAATTTCAAAGATAATATTTCCCCTTCTTCATGTGTCGTCTGCAAACTCAATTTTGATTTAAAATATAGTATAAAAAAAAACTGCGTCACTATAACTCCAACCTCAGAGTTGGACAGCAAGGTTGTGAAACGATCCCATTTCCACACTCGGCTTGGTTGTCATGCCTCTGCTGTTTCTGCATACAAAACACACATGTTCTGTATGCACTACTCACTCTTGTTTACATATACGCACCCATGCACAGGTCTTATAGATATGGTCACTGTTGTGAAAACTTTGTAGCTTGCAGGTAATCAATTCCAGGAACAGCAGCCTTGTTTTCAGATTGTCCATAAACTTTATCACAAACCAGAGCGGCAGTGATTATTTGATTAATCGATTAGCCAATTGAAAGAAAATGAATGATTCTTAAATGTAAAGGTTTGCTGCTTTTCTTTAAATCTTTAGGTGTTGGACTGTTTGAAGACGTCACTTGAGCTCTGGGAAAATTGTGATGAGCATTTTTTCACATTTTCATTTCAGAAAATAAAAGATTTATTGTTCATGAAAATATTTACAGATACGTCTATAATGAACATAGTCATTAGCTGCAGCACTATCATAAACCATTCTCCTGAAAATTATTATTTTGTGTTATTACCACGAAATTCATCCAAACTGTAGTTACAGGGTTTTCACACAGGTGTACATCATCTTTGAAATGTACACACACTCATGCCTGAACAGCCCCATAGCAACAGTTGTGTGGTGAATAATGGCATGGTGTTTAATAAAAACTAACTCACCCCCCCACCCCCCGGCTCCTCCCCACACAGGCTCGCTCTGCTCTGGCCTCTTCAGTGCCTCTGCCCTCGGGGTGTCCTGTAGTGCCCCCAACCTGCGGGACTACGTCCGCACGCACCACCACCACCACCGAAAACCACCTCTGTCCCCCGGCAGTCTGCCGATTGGCGTGTTTGGTATGTTGACGCAGCTGTCTGTCCTCTTTCACAAGGCGGGTCTTTTCATCTCCTTTGAGGCCTCTTTTTTCCTCTTCTACTTCTTGATCCTTAAGCTTCAGACACTTTGATTTTTGGGACATTCAGTATTTGTCACTTTTTTTTTCTTTTTTTTTTCAAGCCTTCCCTCTCTCTTCTGCTCCCAAGACAAACCAGCCATTTCAATCTGTTGCATCACACAATTTGAGTGATTTATTATTATTATCAGTGTGCATGACGAGGGCACTCATTTGACGGCAGAGTGACTGACTGCAGCAAATGCTGAGCATGAAGCCTCACATTGGACTGTGTGATACATCGCAGTTATCGGTGATCAGTGTTTATCCAGATAAGCATGCCAGCTCACCGATCACACCGTAGTCTGCTTGGGTTTGAATGTGTTGAAATGTTCTCTCTCTCTGTGCATGTTGTTTTGAAACATATCCCCTCTCAGTGGCTTTAATTTCATAATCCAAAGTAAAGTATTTTTTGTGTCTGGAAGCCAGAAGTCTGGCTTTTGTCATTAATCACAATTTACGGTAATCCTTATATTAAGAAACTTAGCCTGTTATTTGGAACAGATATACTTTCAAGACTCAATAATCCACCTTTAAATAATCCCCAGTCACATTCTTCCCCCCCACTCTTTTCCCTCAGTCTCATGTTGGTAATGGTGAGAACAAGCAAGCTGTTTTTACAGCCACCAGGGGTCCTTAGAGCAAGTTAAATTATCCCAAACATCTGGATTGGATATCATTCTCATGGTCACAGCTGTTGCAGTTTATTTAATACTGTCCATAGATGAATGTGACACATTCTCGAGTTAGGTGAGCAGATGATTTTACTTGCAAATTATATATATCTGCACAGACCGCAGGGATATTTTTTCCACTCTGCAGGTTTTAAACTGTTTTAATTTATCCACCGGGTGTCGCTCTGACTGCAAGACTACACACCGCCAGGAGCAAACAGACGCTTTCCTTTCTCTGTTCTGTTACATCATGTTATTCTGTCTGAGAGACAGGTGAGGGTCTGGACTGACGTCAATGCTGATCATTTAACGGAAGAGAGGGTTGCATCAGGACAAAATGTTAGTCATTTACTGGAAATGTGAAATGAAGAACTGGTTGGCCCTATCAGATAAGTTCAAATAGCCCATCATCAACACCACCGTGTTAAAAAAGAATTATTTTGAATGGACTTTAGTTAACTGTATAAAAGGGAATATTCTTACAATCATTTTAGTGATCCTGGATCTCGGAGCAGACACCAAGCCTTTAAATGGGTTTGGTCAAGTTTGAATTGCTACCATCACCACTTAAAGCTGGTTGTTTCAACCATCTATTTATTTATTAATTAATTAATAAATTAATTAATCATTAATAATTATGAATTGATCATTGTTGTTGATCAGTTGTATGCTCTATGGAGCACTGCAGTGTCTTTTAGATCAGAAACATGGTCCGAGCTACTACGCAAACGCATATGCGACACAGACGCTGCAAGCTACGCAAGAATGATTTCACGCATTGTTGAGTTCTGGAATTTGTCCCCTGAAAACCCTAACGCAGGCCACGGTCTGATCATGTGCAAGCCTGCGAGAACCAGAGCATTAAACGGCAAGAGGCAGCTGACCACTTCTGATTGGTTTCACTTCTGCTCAAAACAGTTCCAGTTCTAGCTAAACACGTCCGATTACATCAGAGTTTTGCATCTTCTCCTTTCTCGTCATCACTTTATTTCCTTGCACCAGGCACAGCTGTAAACATTCCTCCACAGACACAATGTCAACAACTGTAGTCATGGAAATGCTCCGAATGGTTTGATTTGGCACCTGTGATTAAGGCGCATGTTGAGTATGCTAGCCAGGGTTGCGTATTTGTGCCAGCTGGGTCAGGCATTACCGTTTGCGTACTTGCGTGGACCATGTCAGCACTGTTTTCAACTGTGGCAGGAGGCTGTTATCAGTGAATCCTTAAAATCCCACTCCGGAGACTAGCCGGTGAACATTTTGGAGCATTTAGCTACTAAAAAGACAGGAATCAGGGAGGGGACCAAAAATGGATCTGTAGGAGAGTGAATATATGCAGGTTCTATTCAGCAGGTGGCCAGAAACACAACTTCAGTTATTGTAAAGATTTAAAAAAAATTGAAATAACACAAGTCTTCATGCTATGCTAAGATAAGCTTACATGCTGCTTTCTGTCGCTTCATATTTATCATACAGACATGAGAGTGATATCAATCTTCTCATCTAGCTCTCAGCAAAAAAAAAAAGCAAAAATCTGTATCGCCCAAAATGTTGAACTATTACTTAAAATGAGGTCTGTAGTCAAAGGAAAAAAGAGTTTGGATCCACAGATTGTTTCCTGTCAAAATAAATGCCCTTTACACCAAAGCCCAGCATTACTCCTCCTGCATGTTTAATATTCAGCCAAAACGTCCATCATTCTCTCCATCTATTCCACAACCTTTCCATTCACTTACTCTGATAGCCTATCTCCTCTTTGTTTATTCAGAGATGACTCATTTTCACACATGTTGGTTGGCACACAGATATTGGTGAATCAACAGGCCTCTCTCTCTCATTCTGTTTTTCTCTTTTTTCTCTCATGTAAAAAACACATACAAACAAACAGGCAAACAGGCAGACACTGGTACCAGCAGTCCCAGTAATACCAGTTACCTTTCTTATCTCCTCAGAGCTGTTCTCTATGCCGGCAGTAAAGAGATTTTCTGTGTCGTTTGCCAGGCATCCGACTAATGGTATGTCTGCATTTATTCACGTTTATTCCGACACTCCTCCAGTTTTTCCTGTTATCTTGCATGATCTTTTTTGTGGGAAAACATTTCTTGTGTTTTCTATTTTTGGGGGTTTGACGTTTGGCTGCGTTAATTACTTTAAACGTCTCCAAGATTGAAAATAAGAATAATTTAAGGAGTTTCTGTTTCACCACACACCCTCGGTGTTTGTTGTACCTTGTGTTGTTTTCGGCGCTCACCTCTAACACCACCTGCTCTGCCTGCACCTGATTAATTTGTCTCTCTGATCCTGCTGTCTCTTCACAGGATGGATCTACTGTATATGGAATATTTCTATATATTCTAATCTATCATCATATCAATATGTTTCTCTGTGTATATAATCTGCACACACATCACATCACCTGCACTTTTTGTCAATTTAAATTCTGTCAATCTCATGTTGGGGCTATAAACTTTAAAGCAATGTTATGCAGCTGCTTAACTTGGAAAAAACGTTCTGATGGCACACTGATTTGTAATTGGGAGAATGGTGCCAGTTTCATTCCCACTCCATGACGTGAATGCCTATCCTTGCAGCACATAACTTGGGTTTGGTGTCAACAATAAGAAGTGCGTAATGCTTAACAACACAATGTCACACACAACCAGCTGTGGGTCTGAGACGCTCGCTCCATATTCTCAGTACGCATCATATTTTTTATCTACCTGCTCCACACTCACCCACAAATTTTACTTTTTTCTGGGCCACCAATGAGACAAGAAAAAGGTTGTAAAAGGATAGATGCCGGAGCATCTCTGTTCGACCGATTTTTGGTAAAACTGGATGATATTTTACGAAGAAACTAATTTGACTGATGGATAACTTCTTTTTGAAGTAATGGTTAAATGCTGCTAAACTGTAGCTGCCGTTAGCTAGTTAGCTCAGTTTCTAGTCCTATTCACTGACAGATCAGAGCTCCACGCACCGGAGGGGACACAGGTGCTTCAACTGCCTGAAGGAGCAGGTTTTCAGGCCAGGACTCAGAGACCCACCAGAGAATGCCAGCATGGCGTCCACCAAGCGAATCATCAGCTGCACGGCTAAGTTAACTTTCCAGATAAAGGTAGCTACAGTTACAGCTACAGTTAGCGGTTACTTTAGCACGGATGACATCAGAGGAAAAAAGCTGAAAATTATTTCTCTCTAGAATATGACCCAGATCAGAGACATGGTCTAAAATGTTGTAAATCAACTTGTGCGAGTTGTTGAGCTGTTTAAGTGACTTGCTCTCAAACTTTAGTCTTACCAATTTTTGCATAAAGTTGCTTTAAGACCAGCCTGTAAAGCAGAGTTCCAACTGCTTTTTGTGATTGAAAGTTTCCTGATGTCACGGTGTACTGGCAACACCCGGAATACACTTCTACATCACTGCAGCGAGGTGAGAAGTTAAACTAGTAGAGGTCAGCAAAGACAAGATTACCAGGTGGCTGCTCCCTTAAATGCATGTGAGCTGCTTTTCGACATGAACAAGGAGCTCCTCGCAAAATCAAGTAGATTTTTGTTTGATTGTTTGATTGCAGACTTGATTCTACACCAGAACAATGGAGTATGAGTTGAAATGGATTTTCATGGTACAAATTCATAAAGAAATAAATGTTGGTCTTGAAATTTAGAATCATTAATTTGTAAGTTCACAGAAGTTTGTTTGATCATACAAAGTCAGAATGTTTTGCAATTCCAGTTAATTCTTTAATCAAATACCCCGATCAACCAGAAATTAATTGTCCATCATTTGATTGATTCATTTCATCATCATCATTCCACTGATTTTTCAAGCAAAAATGCCCCAAGTCCTCTTGTTTCAGCTTCTCCAACGTGAGCGTTTGCTGCTTTTCTGTTTTGTGTTATTGTCAATGGATATTTCTAGGTTTTGGAGTATTGATTGGTCAAAACAAGACATTTAAAGTCATCGCCTTTGTCCTCATTGTCTTTAATTCATTCAATATCTGTCAAAGAACAGGAAACGGCAGCTGTTGGGAATTCACGAGAGTTACTCCTCACTGCTTGATTCTGAGACCACTCCTTCTTGTTAAAGCTGGAGTTTGATCACATTTGATCTTTACTCTCCTAAAATGTGTTTAGTGGCTGTTTTGCATCACCACTGTGCATTGAGCGATCATTCATGTACGGCTCACTGATGGCAGCCCTACTGGCTCTTACAAACTGAGTTAAGGCAACTTGAACTGCACACAAGTTCTGAAAGGTTATTTGGATTTGACTGAATGTTATTTAGGATTAAGATCAATGGCTCAGAATCCCATCCCAGCATGTGTTGGCTGTCTGATTAGTGTTGTCTGTGTGTTAGCTGGAGGAATTACATGTCGTACAAGCAGTAGGATCATCTGACGTTTTGAGTTAGTGTAAGTCAGAAATCTGATATAATGTTGATAAGTATTTGGACCAACCACTGGGAACCAGAGTGATGAGTGTTTCGCTCCAGTTTGGGTTGTTGTCAAGTACGCACGTGGTTTGGTTTAGTGTCTGGTATTTAAGTTAGAAGAGTTAACACAATATATAAATCATGATTGTTATTGTATAAACAAGTTTGTTTTAGTATCACAACACACTTAACCTAAGTATTAAAGCTGTTTTTCCTCAGCTTACATCATTTATTCAAAGGGATAGTTCGGGTTTTTTGAAGTGGGGTCATATAAAGTAGATATCTATAGTCGGACGCTCAGCTTTGTACTGTCCAGTTCTAGTCCAGATGAAAAGCGAATTTTAACCACCTACAACAAGGCCCACCTAAAAAAATCTATATCAGTTCAAGTGTACGTTGTATAGAGAAAATTCACATCGCTTTACATCGCCGTCAGACCGCCCTTTCTTTTGGGACTACATTTTCTCAATCGTAGAACCTCTGGATCCCTACGAATTAGTGCAACTGGGCCATTGCGCTAATGCGTAGGGATCCGTTCACTGCAGTACAAAGCTGAGCGTCAGGGCTGGAGCGGCTCTGCTTCTCCAAACTGAGGCTGCGCTGATCGGCAATTATGGTAGGAACAGGCCGACTATAAATATGTACTTTATACGACCCCACTTCAAAAAACCCGAACTATCCCTTTAAGTGTTTAAAATAGTCTCAAAATAATTTCAAATTGTGTGGCCTGCAGCCAACCAATTTACCCCTCTTTTTCTGGTTGTGATTGCTAATAATACATATTGATGACATTCATTTAACAAAAGTGTATGTTCTCAACTTAGTGTAGCATTTTGACACAATTTGTAAAGATGATTAAGATTGTGAAAGGTATAACTCACTGTGGAATACTAAAAGGATATTTAGCTGTGTGGGGCCTTCGTTGACAACATTTTTAAAGCCGTTGTTAGTTATATATTTATTTTGGGATTGAGTCATAAATCAGTCAGGTCACACTTTCATAAAATCATTGTAGTGTTTTGGAGCGAAACATCTCCCATTATCTGTTGATTAATGTAGAACCTGAACTCAGACATTTGGTTGACAATTGTGCAGCCAAATATGGACACTGGTGAGAGAGAAAATGAAGAGTATAATGTGTAAGAAATTATTTCTAAGTCAATTTTATATCTGGTGAATGGTTTGCCAGAATATAATGAAACACCATGTGCTCACTGAGAAAATAAGCAAATTAGTACTGATGAATTCTGATGCCCACCAGAGAAAAGAACAATCACAACAATTTCTTACTTGCACCTCCGTTATTAGGAGAAATATCGCGCAGTGTAATGGAGAGAAAGCAAAATGTAAAAACAGTCATGAATTATATCTTCATCAATCAAATATCAAAAGAGAAGTTGTGCTCGCTCGGTCTTGCACCGTCTTCTTAAAGCTGTTGCTTCTTCTTTTATGATCGTGATCAGAGCAGCGCTGGTTTAACCGAGGAGTGTGAGTTTGTGTGACCTTCACCAAGCAAAATTGTGTACTAGGTACAAGGGGCACATACAGGAAGGAGCCTCAAGTTGGTTGTAATGCGTGAGTTTTCTGAAAGCAGCTCACGATGTGTCAAATGAAAATGTGAAAGGACTCACTTGTGCCGTTGAACCTACAGAGAATTACAACTAGAATCTGCAGCTCAGCTCTATAGTGAGTTTCCGCTCCTTTTTTAGTTTAGCTTTGAGAGCTGTTTTCATTGAAAAAGCTCTTAACGACTGAAGTAGACGTGAACTTTGTGGAGCATTTAACAAGTAAATAACCTTTTCCTCAGGATGTGGTAGAGACCAAATGAGGCGCAAAAAGAGAGTAACTATTAAACTGTTCATCAGGTGGCCAGAAAAAAGACTCCAAATCAATCATAATGTTGCTCAAAAACTGCCAGATGTGTAAAAAGAAAAGCAACTTTTGGCTAACAATTTGCCAAATCAACCGAAAGGTGATATATTGTTGTATTCACAGCTTGTTTCTGCTGCCCCCATGTGGCCACAAACTGTGTCTTACAGTAATGACAAACGAAACAAAACTTTACTTTAGAAAACATTCACAGTGCAGTTTTATCTCCGTGCTGGGTTGGAACAATTGAGACACACTGTTGTGCTCAGGACTGAAGACATAAGAGGTCCCATATTGATCAATGACACTCCGACTCCTGCTCCACTGTACCTTCTCTGCCTCTCGTCCCTCAGAGCCCTCAGACAGGCTCCATGTAGTCCCGCCACTGGGGGGGCATCCCGCTGAGCCGGCCCTTCACGGGGTTGCCCCTCTGGCTGTAGACGGGGCCATGGACCATCACCTCCGCCACTGTCCCTACCATCTCCGCCTCCTCAAGAGCTGTCTGCTGTCTGATCAGGAGCTCCCAGAATCCCTCTACGGTCAGCCTCTGTAGATCCGTGTCCTCCTCTTCCTCCCTCTTGCCCCCTTCAGCCAGTGTTGGGGCAAGTGGGCTGATATCGCTGCCAGTCGAACGTTGCATCCACTGTGGTCCGATGCTTATTTTTTTCTTTCAGCCTGGTTTTCTGCCTGTGCATTTATCTATTCTCCTGTATCTGCAGTGTGCAACACATGCTTTGAAAGCAGGATTTGTCCATTTTCTTCTGCATTCTTAAAGTCACAGTGAATCCTCAAACCTCCTTAATGTGACACTTTCTGAATCTTTGGGTGGAGTTAAGTTGTGAGAAAGATTTGATTAACACAGTGGGAGTTGATTAGGTCGCTCAACCATGGGCGATATTCCACCTCTCTCACCTGAGTGATTCCATCAGGAGGAGAATGAGGGAACATTTAATACACTAGTAGGATGAGCGCATACATCAGTACCTGTTTCTGTTTAACCAATTAAATTATCCAGCAGTTCTTAAACCAGAAAAATTGATAGAATCAATTGGAAGTAGTTAATTTTTATGCCTCCGTGGCGGCGACAGCACCGCCCGGGGACATTGTGTTTTGCCTGGTTGTCCCTACGTGTGTACATCTCACTCTTGTGACTGTGATATCTCAAGAATGCCTCCATGGAATTTCTTTAAATGTGGTACAAATGTCCACTATGACTCACCGATGAACTGATTTAGAATTTGGTGGCCAAAGTTAAAAGATCAAGGTCATTGTGATTTTACAATCACCGTTTTGAACTGATTTGATAATTATGGTCAAACTATCGAATAAGAAAAACTGATGAGGATATGGCATTTTAGTATCCAGAAGGCCAACTACATTGTCAAGTTCATAATATTCTGCTGAAAATTATCTGCCCATTATTTATCGCCATAGCTCCAGAACAGCAACGTGACAGGTGCACGGAGGCATACAACTGCGAGGCGGCCTGAAAAATATGGGTGGAGTTTATTATTTATTATACAATTATTTAGAAAAGAAGATCGGAGCATCAGAAGTCAGAGGAGTAAGACATCTGTTTACAGAAGCTTGAATAAATGAACTTTAGTCTGCTACCTAGTGAGGATTGTCCTTTGATATTGACAAATTTTACTCGAGGGATACCACTACTTGTAAAAATTACATTATATGTACTGGATACATGTTTCAGCTGAGTATTCACTCAACCCAAATAATAAGAGATAACTGAATAATTAGCACGAGGACACAGGATTAAAACTATTTCACTGTGTCTTTAAGTCCTGAAGTCATTTTTGTCTACAGTTCTACCTCACACACAATTGGACCTCTGTTGTTCCATTCTCGAATTAGAAAAAGATTAACTTTATTGCAAATTTAAATATTTTTTAATTAAATATTGAATCTGCACAAGAGGGACTGTTTTTCTCTCCATGCATGCTGTGTGGACTTTGTAAGACCAGCTGAAGAAAGTCTTCTGTGGAAGACTTTTTGGCTTGTCTAACTGCATCGTGTGCATGCTCCGTCCTGAGCAGTGTTATACTGGAAATGCCCTCAAAACTGGCTATTTGTTCATTGACGAGGTCAGTAGAAAGGAATCAGGTCTTGGTAGCACCAGTTTGGCCTTCGCACCAGGAAGTAAAGCCAATGCATCGCTGCGTCTCCCCCAGAATCCCCAAAATATGTTTCCCAGCCTGTTGGCAGATATTTGAGCATCTCATGAAGATTTGGGTCATCATCACATCCCTCATTTTAACTGGTTAATTAAGTGCAGTATAGTTCATGAACTGCAGATTTTTAAAAGTGTTTCTGGAGCGTGTATTGGCAGTTATTCTCACTCAATTTGTTACAGACTGTTAACCGATGTTTTCATTTGCCACATGCAGACTAGATTCAGATGTTTTGCCTTCTATGACTTTATCTTTTGCTGTTTTTAATATCACTGTCCTGTCTTTCCTGTCGTGCTGTCTTTGTGCTCACTCGTGCTGGTTGAGTGAATGGTGCAGTGTACTGAAGCATCAGTGTTTTCTGCTCCCCACTGCATCTGGTGTGTGAGCTGAATTTGATATCCACATGGAGGGGCTGCAGCAAAGATAGGGAGGAGACGGAGGCGATAAGTGCCATCTTATGTTGATTTTATACAAATGCTGCTTTAGTACAGCTAGTATTAGTTTAGTATAGTTATGACAGACTGAACACTTGGGGGTGAGGATAACTGTCATGTGGCAAAGCTAAGGAATGAGATCAAACCTGTGGAAATGCGACACACATTTTAGTCTGCTGAGCCACTAAAACACATCCTCCTGAGGCTTTATTAAAGCCAAGCAGGTATTAGTTTTCTTCTGTCATCAGAGCTTTGGCCTTTTCGTGTTGAACAGCGATTTTGCCTCCAATGAATAAAGGTGCTTGATGATTATACAGTCTAAAACAAATGTTAAAGGCAACTGTCTGGGATGAAAAATGCCTTACCAGTGTTTTTTTTTTGGTATGTTTTTGTTTGTATCAGCTATTTGGCCAAAGGGCTACAAATAAATGCCATGTACAGATATTGACATCAGATATAAAAATGGAGGGACTGCTGAAAAACAATGACTCAGTTTCATAACCCTTGAGCCTCTCTGCTGAAACTGCGATGTAAAAATGATCAACTAAGGAAACTCGTACCTTTGTCCCTTGCGGCCTCGAACGGCTCCTGTCCATTAAGTGCTGACTGCAGTTCGTTCCGCTTGTGTCGTTGTATTAGAAAGCTGTTTTAGGGAGTCACTGTGGAGAAACCTTCAGTCATCACAGCACATTATTCATGGAGAAATGCCATGCTGGCCAGCATGCTCTCTGGGGAGATGGATGAATTGAAGCCCCCGCTTCAACATCTATCTCTCCCTTTTGCTTTTCATGGTATGACTTCATCATGGTGTTCTCTGCCTCATACTACGCTACACCAACATTTTTGTTGTGGTCAATTCACTCCCAATCCATTCATTATCAAGACTATGGAGATTATTACAATACCATTGATCCTTCAGGAGAGGTCATCTTATGTGTTGCCGTCTTCAACCATCATTAAGATCCACAACAACTCGCTGTCTCGCTCAAGGATGCTCCACAGGCCAAATCATTGTTGTAATGTCGCTTGGTTGTTATTTCTGTGCAGCTGGGATTATTGAATAATTAAATTTAACTAGTGGAAAATAGAAGGTGGAAATCTTGTACAAAACCTCTATACCTCTCAACAACAACATGTTTGGGTCATGGATTTAATAAGTAAAGTTGCATACAGTTTTTGTTTTTTTGTTCTTTTTACAACGTCAGTGATGCTTCTTTTTCACTGTTGTTGGCAGCATCCAACAAAAAGTATTTACACCAGTCTTTTTTGCAACCGAATATTTATGATAATTTCTTGGTTACTTTACAAAGAAAACATAATGAGTTTTAAAAGTAAATATTGTTTTAATAACTTTGAACTACCACATATTAATGTGAATAAAGTATGGTAGTTAAAATTATCTCAAACTTGACCAGCCACAATGTCATATTAATGTCAGTCAGATAATATGATATTATGAGACATTAGTGTTACAATGACAGGGTCATTCCACTTCTTGATGAATACTTTTAATACTTGAAGTACATTTTGTTAAATTTAAAGGCCCAGTGTGCAGGATTAGGTGGCATGTAGTGGTATGGTTGCAGACTGCAGCCCTCATCTCGCCCTCCCCTATGGTGGCTGCCAAAAATGCAAAAAGGCCCTCTCGAGAGCGGGTGTTTAGTTTGACCATTTCAGGCTACTGTAGAAACATGGCAGATACCATAAAAGAGCACCCACTCTGTAGTTATAATAGGCTCATTCTAAAGTAACAAAAATGCAGCAATTCTTAGTTTCAGTTGATTATATGCTAATGAAAACTTAATTTTGCCTAAATCCTACACACTGGACTAACTTCACTAACGTGGCAAACTTCATTTTAAAAGTGATGAATCATCTTTTCATTATTATGTGCAGACCGAAGGATCTATAGGCGTTTTTTTTTAAAATATTTTATATTCTTTATATATTTAGATTATGATATTCGCAAATAACTTTCCATAGAGGTCATGTGGCTGACTTTAAACATACATCCAGCTCACTACAGTATGTCAACATGCTAAGCATAATGAAAACTTTGCGAGTGAATTGATCCACATCATTTTAAAATGCCGTAAATCACACTTTCCCAAATGATGGACAACATCCAGTTTTTGTCTATATGGTCTGACTAACCCATGCATGTCCAAACTATTCCACAATGGGCCGATGTGGCTACGGGTTTTTGTTCCAACCAGTCAAGAGCACACAGTTTGACCAATCAACTTTCTGAAGATCAGTTGATTAAATGAGTCAGGTCTGGTGTGCTGCTGCTTGGTTGAAGAGAAAACCTGCAGCCACATCGGCCCTTTGTGGAATAGTTTGGACTTGGCAGGAGTAACCCAAGAAGGAATTTAACAGCAGCCATATTTGCTTATTATGTTTGTTCACATTAATTTTTGCTGGTAAGTTTGTGTAATCCTGCTACTGTGTGAGGCCAGACAGTAGGCAAACTTTACCAGCCACTGTAGACGGTAACAAACCACTAATTTAAGATTTTAGAAGAAGTCTGTGTGGCAAAACAAAATGGCTCCCAGATGTTGGGACCTGCTTGTCAGACACCTGGAGGATAGTCAACATGCACAGAGAGCTGTAGCGTCACCCCTCCTCCTTCTCCTCCTCGTCCTCCTCCTCGTCCTCCTCCTCATCTGATGGAGAAGTGGTACGACCGGCTGTGTTTCTGTCTCTCCTGTCTGTGCTGCAGGGTTTGAAGGCTGCTCCATGGTGCCCTCTATCTACCCGCTGGAGACGCTGCACAACTCACTCTCTCTGAAGCAGGTGGACGAGTTCCTCAACAACGTGTGTGAGAGCAGCAGTGAGGCCCATGCCAAAACTATGAAAGGTAGGTCGGCTGATGAATCGCAGCCATATGTTAATATGTATGCCAAGTCAGAAAAACATCGGGCTGCCTTTAAAGCCACCAGAAAATGTCTGCCATCACCCAATATTATTCCTTATTATCATCAGGAGCATCACATCTATTTAGATGATTTGTCAGTTATTCTTCAGAACAGGTCATTTTAATTTTGTACTGTATTAATTCCTGTCTTCAAGAAGGTAAGGGATGCATTATCTCCCAAAATATCCTCCATCTATGTGGATTCCTTTTCAGTCTTGATTTTGTTTACTAAGCTTGGCAAAGAAAGTTCAATATCGAGCTGCAAAATAACCTGTGTACCTGTGGTATGACTGCTGCAAATGAACTTTTGGTGTCTTGCAAGCCCACAAAGGTTAGCCACTTTAAGATTAAATAAATCAATCAGAGATGACTGTTCGAGCGTATATTAACCTGTTCATTTCCTTTCAATTTCCTTAAATTGAAGGGACTATGTGCAAAAAGGGTCATAGCCTGTACTCTTAATCTAATTTTCAGTGCTTCAAAGTCTACTGGAGTAGAGCCAACTCAACAAAACTCTTAGATATTAAACACCATCATGTTGATGTATATTTAATAACATGAGCTTCAGTGTGTGACATTTGGAAACAAATTATCTTGTTTCCTCCGTCTTTGTTCCAGCACTCTCCAGCTTGTTCGACTCTCAGAGCCAGACGTCTCTCTACAGCCCTCAGCAGCCTCTGTCCTCCTCTGGGTCGGAAACATCTCTTCGTCCGCCAAGCCAGCCTCTGTGGCGTGAGTGTTTACAAGATTTTATGGCAGACTGACAGCTGTTACCTTTTATGGCAGATAGCTTGTGGTGTGACACAGTTGATACAGAAGGTGTAGCCAATTTTGATGGGTGAATACGTTATGATGTGTATGTGTTTGGTGAGTCACGTAAATGGTAGTGATTGCTCGTCCACCTGCGCACCAGGGGCCATAGACAGGGAATCACGTCTATAGATGGGAGTCACCGGTGAACAGGTGGAGGGGAATTGGGATCACGGAGGCACACAGTTTTTCAACCGTTCGTTTGTGTGTGTGTTCGTCCGAGATGTTTTTCTGTTGTATCATAACGTTAGTCCTTTCGGTTTTCCATCATATTTACACGTTGGTTTCAGTTTAGCCTTAAACACAGCCGTTTTTCTGTAAATATTTTTTCTCCGCCTTTAATAAACAGTAAACGTAAACGTCATGACAGACCTCATCTTTTTGCGCAACAATGCATTGGAAATGACCTCAAATTCCCTCAAGTGGCAGTTGTGGGGTTAGACTGCCACTACAGAAGGCTTGTGGGTGTTTTATTTAGATGCCTTTAGTACAATCAAGGGAAATAAGAGATTTATCACTGGTTTTAAGCCCAGTTCTGAATTCATTTTTCATGCATATACTGTGGTCAGTGCTTAGTGACTATCAATTTCAACTTCCTCGAAAAAGGCTTTTAATCCTCCCAGAGCTGCTCTGCAGCCAGACCATCGCTTCACTGA
Organism: Spondyliosoma cantharus; assembly: GCA_900302685.1. NCBI lineage: Eukaryota > Metazoa > Chordata > Actinopteri > Spariformes > Sparidae > Spondyliosoma > Spondyliosoma cantharus. The sequence goes on from OMLP01044712.1 coordinate 57,052, forward strand.
CATATCCCATGTGTGAAAATGAGTAACTGTACCACTGAGAAACAGAGTGATGCTGGAAAAGACCATGCATGGTCAGCAAAATCTGGAACAAGATAAAAAGGTCTTCCACACCTTCAGAACAACCTTCACATTCTGTAGATGGGAGCAGATGTGACCCGATAGGCCTCATTTATCTTAACTGACCCAGTGGTTACAGATGCTATCTGTGTCATAACAACCAGGTCAGCCCAACAGCAGCTGTCCTTGACCCTCAGCCCCATAACTAAGGCTGCTAATGGTTATTTTCCTTATTTATTAATCTGTTGATATTTGTCTTAATGGAGACATCCATTGTTTTATTGACAAAGATAGAAACAGCTTTGCTCACAGTGTGCTCTGCAGGGCTGTTGGTTCTGGCAACTGCAAGAGAAATCAGAAAATAACACAACAACAACAACCCCACAGTGAAAAAAAATGTGATAAAGTTAACACCAACAACAGCCATACGCTTCATCGGGTTAATGAAAAGGCACAATGAACCAAAGGGCTTTGATATGTGAAAAAAAGGTAATTCATGCTTGCCTAAGGAGTGATGGAGCACAGGTTTTTAGTTTATTTTTTTTTTTACATCATCTGAAAAGCTGAAAAAATGTTTAGCATTTTTGTTAGATTACTTAAAGCTTTTTAAGTTTTCGTTGATTTTACCCCTTTGGACTAAAGTTGACAAGGGTGAAACAAAGTGAACTTGTGTCTTCAGGGCTGTCCACACCAGGAATGATAACTATAACAATAACTACAAATGGATAGCTTTAATAATCTTTCTCACTCAAATGGATGGCAGACTTTATCCCAGAGTATTTTTAAGAATGTTAGAAAAACTAATAGTCAATCAGAATACACATAAAATTACAGCACCATCAGTGAGCTTCATTTTGGGCAGATTCGTCTACAGAATATTTTTCAGGAGTGCTGTAGCCAGCCTCTTTTATGTGAGGTAATCAATGGCATCTAGGAGACACTTTTTAGATGGTCTACTCTAATAACTCAGCCTTGGTAATTAATACAACTTATTTAACACTTACATTACGCATATTAGGCTGCGAATTACACGTAAAAACTGTCTTTGATGCTGATGGGGTACTTGAAGTTTCTTTTGATGTCCTTTATAATGCTCGGCAGTATAATGGATGTTGACTCAGCCAAAAGTATGAAAAAAAAACGAAACGCAACGGAGTGCTGTATTATCCTCAATCTTCTCATTTCTGAAGAATTTCATAAAATCATCCTTCTGGGGTTTTTTAATTTCTTTGTTTCTCAGTGCAGTGTTGGCCTACAGCAGTAACAGGTAATAAAGTCAGTATAATATCCATTTTCCTAAGCTGCCGACACAAACTACACGCTGTTCACTTTGTTGTTCATCAGTATGGATGCTCACATCATTATACTTATACTTACGGTTATAGTTCTTGGTGTGGACCACCCTTTACTCTAACACCAGACTACAGAGCAGCTTCTCTCCTCAGGCTGCAAGATCCCTGGATTCATCCTCAGCACTCCACCATAAAATAATAGTTTAAATTTTATGTCCTATCTGACCCGGTGACTGGCATGAAGAACAACTATAACAATTAACAGTGAAATACACACAATCTTCACACACAATTTAATACAGATGTATTTACATAACCTCATCAAAGAGAATATTAAAACTTTCACAACCAATTAAAAGTTCCTTGTTGTGCGTTTAAATGATTAACTGAGTCGAGATTGTTTTGTCATCTGATATTTAAACGGTTAACAAAGAACTGTGATCCTTTCCCCTAAATGATTAACTGTTATGAATAAGTTTGGAGATTGATTTTCTGTCCGTCAATTTATTGATGATCCATTGATTGTTTCACATCTTCTCTGAACACCGACCTTAAGCTCCTCTGGATATGAGATCAATATAAAAAGACTAAAATGTGCACATGACATTATAAGGAAGTTAGCGCTGTTAATGAACAACCTATATATCTACACAATGAGATGTAATTTTAGTAACTCACAAAAAAGAAAACTCTTTAACAGCCCTGAAACTGTCAGCCAGGCTAAATAACAGCAGAATGTAAATGTCTGGCAGGCGACCCTGTGGGAACAGCATCACTTAAAAAACTTTAAGAAATAGGGCTCCCAGAGAAAATCACAGCCCCTTCAACTGCTCCTCATTTTTATTTCTTTTTTCACCTTTTTCTTCAATCTGTTTTTCAACATTTTCATCCCCTGTGAGGTTATTAATGTATCCTCCTGCCACTGTTGTTGATTGATAAAGCATCTGTTCTTCTATCTGTCTATCTCTCGTGTTTTCCCCATTTCATCCACCTTTTGTGTATTTCATAAATACTTGGGTGGCTTTTTAATCCCTCTGTCGATCGGTCTCTCTGTTCTGGTAGTACCTGCTCCAGATCCCTGGCTGCTGTAACAGCCGATAAGTCATTTATCCTCATTTATCACACAGTGTTCAGACATAGATGCTGGAGGTGACGTCAGGATGAATACAACACTCAGACCGAGTGTCGTATTCATCCTGGTGGCTGGTGGTCAGACACCGGTTTGTCCTCCTATTGGCTGTAGTTAAGGGAGAGCTGTGGGCAAGGGCACGACTATGTCGCTCAGTCCTTGAGATGTTTTTATGGACTGGATCTAAAAAGGATCTTGAAATATGAAATAATGTATTGATTTATGAATGTACTGCAAGTAATCTTCGTCTTACAGTATTTTCTAGTCAGAGGCTAGACTAGAAGTGTCTCCCTATTTTTCCTGATTTGAAATTTCTCTCGTTACAGGGGCAATAAGTAAGAACTGTCTCCCTATCAAAGTCATTCTCTCAACAAATACTGCGCATTGTAACTGCTAACTGATTATAACTGTAGCTGCCATGAGCTAGTTAGCTTAGTTAGCAGTGCAGCCAGCAGTCCTAATAGCTGACTGGAGTCTGCTCGGTCTGAAAGCACGGAGCATCGGGGGATTGTTGGGTTTATACCACTAGCAAAGGGGCATTAAACCACAGGCAGGAGGAGGCTTGTCTTACATAATGTCAAACTTCTGTTGATACATTTTGTTGATTTATTTATTAATCTTTTAAATTAGAATTATAATATTGCACCGTTAATCTCCAGATTTCATAGTCAGACAAAATAAATAGGAGTGTGATCTGTTTTCTGGGGGACCTGTGTTGTGGTAGCTGGAAACCAAACCCAGAAGCAGAGGTGAGTCAGTGGAGTCCCTTGCGCTCCACTTAGATGGCAGCTGAAATTGGATGAAACTGCTCCAATGAAGAAGAGATACACTTCCAAATTTCACACAAAGTGGTGTGACTTTCCCCTTTATGGACATTTACCTCCTGTCTCACTTGTTTGTCCTCCTGCCTCTACTCTGCAGACTGTAGTCCTGCATCATTTTATCCCTTCTCTTCTTCTTATTGAAGGTCTACTGTACAATTTACTTTCACATTCTTGTTTTTATACTTTTAACCTGTGGTGTAAGGCTGTATGGGGTGTGGGCATTGATGGTAGGCCATTTGCAACTTATATCTCTACACTGGTTACCTGTTCACGCAAGAGCTGATTTTAAACCGCTTGTTCTATCTTGTGAAGCCTTTCCCCCCTCATATATCTTCAACTTTATTTCTCATATTATCCATTCACATTGTTTGCGTCTCCTCAATGCCGGTTATCTACATGTTCCCAGATTCAACAGAAACTCCACATCTCTGGAATAACGTACCACAATAAATACAAATCCAGACTGAAAACATCTATTTCATCTTCAGTATGATCTCTCTTAAAGCTAGGGTCTACGATCCTGGAGAGCTAGCAAGATTTGAAAGTGGCACCTCCTCTAAGCCCCCCCCCCCGTCAGTGCTCTGTCCAAAGCCACATCCCCACAAACTTGAACGCGCACCTGGCAGTGGGACTTCTTTCTTTATCCAGAGCCTTTCTCGTCGCAGCCTTTTCTGCCTCAGGCTTTCTTTTCCTTGCCTTTTTAGCAGGGTGAGCTGTTACAAGTGTTACACCATTCCTGTTCGGCTCCCGGACCGTGGTCAGGAAGCACAGGGGAGATGATCCTCTCCTGGGCCGAAGTTATGATTACCTTCGGGGTGAACCCCCTTTCACGTGTTCGTCGGTTGGTAAAATAATGCCAGGGAGCTTTGCGGTCTTTTGGGGAGCCGTC